>PVJC01011926.1:0-40627 GCA_004026665.1 Murina feae | reverse complement strand
GGAGGGGGGGGGAGGAGGAGAACAAAATAGCAATAAATACATATCTATCAATAATTCAATCTACAAACAAAATGAACAAGCAGAATAGAAACAGACTCATAGACACAGAGAACTATTTGTTGGTTGCCAGATGGGAGGAGAGTTGGGAGGATGTGCACAAAAGGTGAAGGGATTAAGAAGTACAATTGGTTGTTGCAGAATAGTCATGGGATGTAAAGTATACCATAGGGAATACAGCCAATAACATTCTAATAACTAGGTGTGTTGCAGGATTTATTGGGGTGATCACTTATTAAGTTATATAATGTCTGGTGATTGGAGTATACACCTGAAATATAATGATGTATGTAAACTGTAATTGAAAATAAAAATGATTAAAATTGCCAACAAATAAATAAAATTTCATTTAGGTTTGAAATTTTCCATAATAAAGTATTTAACAATTTTTTTAAAAAAAGAATCCCATTTACCAGCATGTCAAAAACAGCAAGGTTCTTTGGAATAAATCTAACTAAGGAGATGAAAGATGTATACACTAAAAACTGTTAAGACTTTGATGAAAGATATAGAAGAAGGCACAAATGGAAACAAATCGGATGTTCATGAGTCAGAAAAATTAATATTGTCAAAATATCCACATTACCCAAAGCCACCTCTAGATTCAATGCAAACTATTAAAATTCTAATGGCATTTTTCACAGATATATAAAATAATCTTAAAACTCACAAAGGATCCCAATTAGGCAAAGTAATCCTAAGAAAGAAGAAGAAAGCCAATGAATCAGACTTCCTGATTTCAAACTATATTATAAAACTATAGTAATCAAAACAATATGGTACTGACATAAAAATACACATGGCCCAATGGAACAAAATCAAAAGCCCAGAAATAAACTCCCATGTATACTGTCAACTAATATTTGACAAGGGAGCCAAGAATACTCTATGGGGGACAAGACAGTCTCTTCAATAAATGATATAAATATAACTGAATAGCTAAATACAGAAGAATAAAATTGCATCTCTATCCTGTACCACTGAGACACACGCACCCCAAAATATATTAAAGACTTAAACTTAAGAACTGAGATCTTACAACTCCTAGAAGAAAGCATAGGGGGGAAATTTTTGACATTGGTCTCAGTGGTGATTTCCTGGATATGACTGCAAAAGCACAAGCAATAAAAGCACATAAATAAGGGGGACTACATCAAACTAAAAAATTCTGCAGAACACAAAAACTCAACAAAATAAAAAGGCAATCTACAGAGTATGAGAAAATAGTTACAAATTATATATCTGATAAGGGTCTATGTCCAAAATATATTTAAAAAATTCATATAACTCGATAGCCAAAAAACCTCCCTGACAATTTAATTTAAAAATAGGCAGAGGAACTGAATATAAATTTTTCCAGGGACGACATACAAATGGACAACAGGTACATGAAAAAGTGTTCAACATCACTAATAACCAGGGAAATGCAAATTAAAACCACAACGTGATATCGCTTCACATCAGTTAGATGGCTATCATAAAAAAGACAACAGTTAAGTGCTGGAAAGGACATGGAGAAAAGGGACCCTGGTGTACTGGAATGCAAATCAATACAGCACTATGAAAAACAGTACGCAGCTTCCTCAAAAAGCTAAAGCTAAAAACATGATCCAGCAATCCCACTTCTGAGTACATATCCAGAGAAACTGAAATCAGGATCTTGTAGAAATATCTGCACTCCCATGTTCGTTGTGGCATTACTTACAATAGCCAAGATATGAAAACAAACCGTCAACAAAGGAATGGATAGTGAAAAGGTGACAATATTATTCAGCCATGAGAAATAAGGAAATCCTCCCATTCACTACAACTTAGACAGATCTTAAGAGCATCACACTAACTGAAATGAGTCAGATAGAGAAAGACAAATGCTGTGTGATGTCACTTATATGCAGAATCGAACATAGATAAATTCAGAGAAACAATCAAGCGGTGTTTATGATGCATTGGGGTAGAGAAATGTTCAAAAGGCACAAACTTCCAGTTATAAGATGAACAAGTTTGGGCATCTAATGTACAGTGTGATGATAATAACTAATGATGTTGCATTATATATTTGTTTTTAAATTTTTTAAGGAATCTATTGGAGTGACATAGGTTAAAATTATACAGGTTTCAGGTGTACAATTCTATCAAACATCATCTGTATATTGTCTTGTGTCTCCACCACCTCAAGTCAAATCTCCTTCCATCATCTTTTACCCACCTATACCCTCTCTTACCTCCCCCCAGTCCCTTTTCCCTCTGATAATCACCATATATTTTAATGTTCTTAAGACAGTAGACCTTAAGTGTTCTTACCACAAAAAATGAAATAATATAACTATGTGATGGAATGGAGGTGGTAGTAAATACTATGGTGGCAATGATTTTGCAGTTTTTTGCAATGTATTTAATCACATCTTATACACTTGAACATAATGTTATATATCAATTACATCTCAATAGAGACAGGAAAAAAACATACTATCATAGAAATAAATTCTTATATACAAATCTAGTTAGTATTGCGTGATTTAGATATGCACAAAGATTAAGAGGAGGTCTTATGCTCATATTCACACAAAAAAAAGCAGCATTTACCTTTGGTGGAGAAGCAAATTCAACACATTCTATCCATATGCCTAAAAATGGCTTTCCACATATTGCACATTTTCTTCCCTGAGAGATTATGTTCCAGACCTCTGGGTACCATTGTATGGCTTCCATTAGGAAAGGATTACTTTCTATCAGTTCATTCATTATAAATCTTGATGCTATTTCCTAGATTAAAAAAAATATGATTCCTCAAGATAATTTTCAAAATAATCATTCTTTATTACTCCTCACAGTGTCTGTTAAATTAATTTTTCAAAGTGTATATAAAAGTATATTGTCACCCTGACTGGTTTGGCTCAGTGGATAGAGCATCGGCCTGCAGACTGAGGGGTCCCAGGTTCAATTCCAGTCAAAGGCATGTACCTTGGTTGCGGGCACATCCCCAGTGGGGGGTGTGCAGGAGGCAGCTGATCGATGTTTCTCTCTCATCGATGTTTCTGGCTCTCTGTCTCTCTCCCTTCCTCTCTGTAAAAATCAATAAAATATATTTTTTAAAAAAGTATATTGTCAATAATTGTATTATAAATAAGTTTATTTTTCAACAATATAAGAAAAGCAACTTACTCCTATTTTAATATTTCCATGTTTTATATACAGAAATCCAAGTTATAATAAACTTATATTATTAGATAAAGTTTAAATTTTTTACCTCTTATTACAGTAAACAAGGACTGTACAAATATTCAGACTGATTTGAAAATTGAATCTATCATATTTACTAGTGTCTAAATTCTTACCACTAAAATTGTAGATCATGAACTAATAGAATTTGCATCATTTGGAAGCATATTAAAAATTCACTCTCAGGTGTACTCCAGACTTACTGAATCAGAATGTGCAATTAACAAGTTTCCTCAGATAATCCCTTTGCATGTTAGAGTTTGAGAAGCATTAGTTTAAGTTACCTACTGCACCGGTACCTAGATAGAGCCATATTGATAAAGAATACTTATTTCTATTAAACAAATCTCTTAATTCACTCTGTATTAAACCTACCCACACAGGTATGTTCAGAAATTTCATTTATGGTAATAATAATATTAGAATATCTTCTCTCTATATAAAAGCCTAAGCGACCTAACAACTGAACGATCGGTCAACTGGTTGCTATAATGTGCACTGACTACCAGGGGCAGGAGTTGCTGAGTGACAGCAATTTTAAAGAGTGCCCTCTCACTCCAGGACCCCGCGGGGGATGTCAGACTGCCAGTTTTGGCCTGATCTCTGTAGGCTAGGCTGAGGGACCTCACCTGCCAGAAGGACCCCACTCATTCCACAGATGCCATTCCAGCCCCAGCACCACCCCAGGTGCAACTGGCCAGGGAGAGATCGTAGGAGGCATGTCTGGCCCATCTCACCCAGTCCCGCCCCGCCAGTCACATTCTAATTAATTTCCTTTCAATGTGCACCAATCCATGCATCGGGCCTATATTAGTTAAATAATAAAAGAGGTGGGGCGGAAATATATAGAAGCTGACTTTCAACATCATTTTAAAGTAAAAAATTTAAAAAAGATACACACACACACACACACACACACACATATACATACTAGAGGCCCAGTGTACTCGGTGGGAGGGGGGATCTCTCAGCCCAGCCTGAACCCATTCACAGTCTGGACCCCTTGGGGGATGTCTACCTTCTGGCTTAGGCCCACACCCTGGGGGATCGGGCCTAAACTGGCAGTCAGACATCACTCTGGCAGCCCAGGAGCGCTTGGGGGATATGTCTACTTGCCAGCGGGGAGCGGGCCTAAGCTGCAGTCATATGTCCTTAGCACTGCTGAGGAGGCAGGAGAGGTTCCCACCACCACCACTGTGCTGGCAGCTGGCATCCTGGCTTGTGTGAGCAGAGCTCCCCCTGTGGGAGCACACTGACCACCAGGGAGCAGCTCCTGCATTGAGCATCTGATCCCTAGTGGTCAGTGTGTGTCATAGTGACCAGTCATTCCCAGTGGTCTGCTGTTAGGGTCAATTTGCAAATTACCCTTTCATTATATAGGATATATATATATATATATATATATATATATATATATATATATATATATATATGTAATACTTAAATCTTTACTGGCCAAGCAACAACAAAAAATATATTTGATTTACTCCACTAAGTGCCCCCACCTCCCCAGTGTCTGTGCCAGTAGCCTGGAAGTCCTATATAAATGTTACACAAACACTGCATGGATCTGAATTTGTGAAGCTTTTTTTTTTTCTGGTCAAAGTGAAAGATTTTTCAGTAGTATTAAAGTAGTCCATATTAGGCTCTGAAATGACTCTTTGGGAATACCTACATAGATATAAATGTAGATGTAGATGTAGGTGTAGGTGTAGATGTAGATATATAGATACAGATACAATCTGTCACTCATTCACCCAAATTAAAGTATTTTTAAAATAACAACAAAATGTTATCGATCGCTGCCTCCCTGTTCCTTATCATGCTGTCCCTTCCACTTCTTCTTCATCTGGGAAAGCTGCCTTTACATGGCGTGGGTTTCTTAAGTGCCTGATCCTTCAGCAGCATAACCTCCTACCCACTTAAGCTCATTCTCCCGGGTGATTACGTAAGTGAGGTCATCCTTCCTAAAAAAAGTTCCCTTTCATACTAGTATTACCAGGACTGATAAATTACATGTCTACAACCACCCTCTCTTTACCTCGTGACACAGAGTATATCTTGTGATTCTGAATAAGATGTTGATTTTAGAGGTAAGTTTTAGCTCAAGAATGAAAGTCTAGGTCTCACTATGAAGCTTCAGAAAACTAAAACAAGATTCACTCCCCAAAATATCAGAGGGTAGAAGAATTTGCTAAAATACAGGGGACCTATAAATAGGTCACAGGTCACATAGTTCACTTTTTCCATTTAAGATTTCTGGAACTAAACATGTGTGTTGCATCGGGTGTGTCTCTTGACAACTCGTAACATTACCTATTACTTATATTCTTCTCCTACTTGCTGCTAATGTGTTACTTTGGAAGATATAGCATCAAAATATAAAGTTATTACTTGGAGCCCTAACCGGTTTGGCTCGGTGGATAAAGCGTTGGCCTGCAGACTGAAGGGTCCCAGGTTCGATTCCAGTTAAGGGCACATCCCCAGTAGTGGGTGTGCAGGAGGCAGCTGATCGATGTTTCTCTCTCATCAATGTTTCTAACTCTCTATCCCTCTCCCTTTCTCTCTGAAAAAAAATCAATAAAAATATATTTAAAGTTATTAATTGGAAATGTGAGTATATATAAAGTATATATTATTGACTATGACAATAGTACCTTTTAGGACACCTCTTACAGGTACATGTGTTATAGGATTCCAGGACAGGAGGAATAGGGAAACTGAGACAGGGAAGTTAAAACAAGGCCATACAGTGCGGGCAGTTTGCAGCCAGCTTGTAACTAATAAACCATTATCTTCCCCAGCCAAGGACACAGAGAAAACGGTTTAAAAACCTCCCTAATGAGAGAATGCAGAAAGGTAGGGGGAAAAGGAAAAGGAAAAAAGGGCAGTTTTACTCCCTAGGCAGAGAAGACAGCATTCTCAAGGCTTGGCAAGATAAAGGTGCCAAGTGCTTCTCATGAAGTCTGGGAAGGCCACAACAAAGCAAAGAACGGGATCTAGAGAATTATTCTATACCAAACATTCAGCAGAGGAATTTTCAAGGCAGGAGGGTATATAACGCCTGGGACCCAACCTGCTCTTCAGGTTAGCTGAGAGCCCACCTGGGCTTCGTAAGCCAGATGTATAGATTTGCTTGCTTTGCTTTTTCAATAAAGTTGCATGCTTTAATTGCTTTCATAAATTGGCTTTGCACAATGTAGTCAAGGTCTTGCATCTAAATTCATTTATATGAGAAGACAAAGGGTCGAGGTTGGGACAGCCCTCTCCACTGACCCAGGGGGTGTCCTGTCTGGTCACACCTCTCTGGTGTTGGTGAGAGGGGCCAACACATGCAGTACAGTTTTTGAGAATATACAACATAATGGTTGTCTAATTCCAGTGTTATTTAAGTGCCACTAAATCTTTTATGGGCAAAAAAAAAAAAATGTTTCCTTTGATCTGGAAACATCCCAAGTGCCCATCAGTAGATGAGCATATAAAAAAGCTGTGGTACATTTACACCATGGAATATGATGCAGTTATAAAAGAGAAGGATCTTTTACCCTTTGAGACAGCATGGAGGGACCTGGAGAGTGCCCAGGCCTGCAGGGCAATCAGCAGGTGAGAGGTTGGGAGCCAACAGTTCTGGATTGTGAAAGGGATGTCTGACTGTCTGTTTTGACCTGATCCCACTAGTGGACAGTTGGACATCCCTCAAGGGGTTCCAGATTGGAAAGGGTGCAGGTTGGTCTGAGGGACACCACCACCACTCCCCACCCCCACTCCGTGCATGAATTTCGTGCACCGGGCCTCTAGTATGAAGAAAAGGTGAAGGGTTTAAGAACTGCTAATTGGTAGTCACACAGCAGTACTGGGGAATACAGCATAGGGAACATAGTCATAATATTGTGATAACTATGTACAGTGCCAGGTGGGTACTGGAAATATTGCAGGGTCTACTTTGCAAAATATATAACTGTCTAACCACGATGCTATACACCTGAAACTAATACAAAATAATACTCAATAAAAACTATAATAAAAAATAAAATTAGGCTCTAGATGGTTTGGCTCAGTGGATAGAGAGTCAGCCTGCAGATTGAAGGGTCCCAGGTTCAATTTGGGTCAATGGCATGTATGTACCTCAGTTGCAGGCACTATTCCTGGCCCCAGCTGGGATGCATGCAGAAGGCAACCAATCAATGTGTCTCTATCACATTGATGATTCTCTGTCTCTCCCCCCCCTCCCTTTCACTCTCTCTAAAAATGTATAATAAGAAAAGCATAATATGCTAATTAGACCAGAAGGCTGAACGACCTTCAGATGACCTCGCAGACGGACCTTCCAGACAAAGCCGTGGCTGCATCGGGTCTCTAGTATATATATTAATGGAAAATATCTTCAGGTGAGGATTAACAACAATAAAAACAAATAAAACAAAAAATACACTAATAATGGTTGTTTCTTGCATCCAGGAAACTTGAATCCTACATAACTCTTGAAAGTCTTAAGACAATTCTGCATGTTCACTTATAGACTTTAAAGAACCTGAGAAGTCCAGTTTTATGATGGAGACTCACACTCAAATGTGGGAAGATCTACAACCTTTAACTCATCTATCACCAAAGGAAACACAAAGATAGTTCTCTAATATGTTTTCCTATTTCTTCTTTTAATATCATCAACTTATTTGACTAAAGTGAACATGATTTCTGGATCATTTTCATTCACCCACTAGGAAGAGGGTCAAGTGAGAGGGTGATGGGAGCAGCAAAGACCCCAGCAGGAGCAAGTCAAATACATTCTTAGGTTATACTAAAAGATACTTGGAAGGTGAGTGTGAAAACAGACCCCTCTCTTTCCATGCAGCGAAAGGTTTCCATTTTTCTGAATCTGGTCACTCTGGAAATCAGATAGGATGACATTAGATTCTATAAGCAAGACGAAGAGATTATGTCTAGATTCATACTGCCAATAGACTAGGGGACATTAATCACTTGCTGATTTGCCTAGAAGACTTTAAAAGAAAACTCTTTACAACTTAAATCAGGGCTTCATTTGGAGGCCTGTGTGCATGACTCAGGCTTCACCTGTAGGCTCAGGAAGTCCAGCTGCTTGATGGCACTAACAGGCCGCTTCAGGAACAGCGGGTTTCCCTCACAGTAGAATTCCTTCAGCTTCAGATACTGAAACTTTCAAAACAAAATAAAAACTTCATTTCACAACAAAGTAACAAATTTTACTCCTGAGGCTACATCTTTAAGAAAATTAGATTTAAAGTGCTTTATTTAGGGCTTATAGTCCACATTAGTATTTTAACAGCAGGACATAATCCAGTCACTATGAGGTGCCCTGACCACCTCTGGGTCCCTTCCCCTGGCTGGCAGACTCCCATTGCCCGATGGTGAACGGGAAACCGGGGGGTGGGTGGCAGGGGATGAGGGTGGCACCAGGCCAAGGTCCCCGCCCCACCAGTTGCCCCACACACAGAGGGCAACCTGTGGCAGCGGTGGGTTCAGCGAGCGGATGGGAATGGCCGACCTCTCCGTCCCTCCCCCTGGCCAGCAATCTCCAATCACCCCATGGTGAATGGGGACTCGGGGGTGGGTGGTGGCAGGAGGTGAAGCTGGCTGCCAGCAACTGGGGAAGATGGCCCTGAAGGCAGGCCAGGCCTAGGGACCGTACCCTTGCACAAATTTCATGTGCCAGGCCTCTAGTATGATAATAAAAGAACTAATACATTTCTAACACAGCTAACTATGTAGTTATGACAGTGCTTTTTTTGCTTTTTTTTTTTTTTAAAGATTTTTGACTTTTAGAGAGAGAGAAAGTGAGAGGGAGAGAAAGAAACATGGATGTGATAGCAAAACATCCATTGGCTGCCTCCTACACAGGGATCTCATCCACAGCCATAGGCATATGCCCTGACCAGGAATTGAACTGGTAGCCTTTTCGTGCATGGGAGAAAGCCCCAATTGAGCCAATCGATGTCTCTATCTCTATATCCCTCTCCCCTCCTCTAAAAATCAATAAAAAAATATTTTTAAAAAATGTATGCTCTTGAAAATAATATTTTCAAAAAGTATGAAGTGGCCTAAGACAGTATATACTAACAAAAAAAAAAAAACTAACCACACAAATATATTAAAACATTTATGATAGCAATCATAGTTCACTTGGTTCAAACAACTTCAGTTGGCACAGAACACAAAGGAAGGACAATAGAACCACAATAGGTTTTGAAATTCTAGAACAAAAAAAGGTATTTGAGTCATTTGTATAACTCAAGGTTCCAATTACTACAGGTTCTACTGGTTGTTAATTTTGTTCTAATCCAAGTAGCATAAGCAAAAATGTTTTTCAATTATAATAGAAGTCGACTCTACTTACTCCTCGTGGAAATGTCTGAATGACATTTCCAGCTATGTCTAGGATTCTCAGGTTTTTAGGAAAACACAATACCTGTTTAAAAAACAACAGAGATTTTTTAAAGAATCTGTACAATATATGGAATCATAAATATTTCTTCTAAGTTCAAACTTGATGGTATTGATCACCTTTCCTAATTACCTGATCAATTCTTTTTTACATCCTCCCCAAAGAAAATTGCTGTATCCTGGATTGTCAGAGTCTCTGAATTTTCCGTTTCCTTGGACAACTCCAGGGCAATATAACATGGCGGCCAAGAGTTAGGCTATTGGTAGGTTCAAATCTCACTTCCGATACTTACTATGGGTAAATTTCTTAACCTCTTTGTACTTGAATTTCTCCATTTGTAAAATGGAATTGCTAATGCAGCCTCTACTTCAGTGATTATTGCATGGATTAAATAAATTACTAAGTGCTTACTAAAGGACCCAATACAACCCAGTTGGGTGGCTCATTGGCTAAGCATCAACCTATGAACCATGTCGGGGCACATGCCCGGTTGCAGGCTGGATCCCCAGTTTTGGGTGTGTGGGAGGGGTCAATTGATGATTGTCTCTCATCATTTCTATCTCTCTCCCACTCCCTCTCTGAAATCAATAAAAATATGTTTTTAAAAGGGCCTAGCACATAGTGAGCAGTAGGTAGACATTACAACATTACAATGGAATCTTTGAGAAATGGAAAACAGATATAATCTTAGAAAGTTGTCTCTAATTGACAATTCTACCAGTGGCATATGTTTCTTACCTCCTTTTTGCTTAGCACTGTGCTAAATGAACACGTTCCTTATACAGTAAGGAGAAATCTGTTAGGGTCTCTATCTACATGCCTAATTGTGACTGGATGGACATATACATTCATACACATGTGAAGATATACACGCAATTTATAATGTACCAGAAAATGATTCCTAATTTTTTCATATCCCAAAACAAGTGTGTTTTGTAAATACTTATTGTTCAGTTTGATCAAGTTAACTGGCTTTTCAGGTCATTTCACGGGACATTCCCTTTGCTGAGATCACATTTCATTTGTGGTGACCACATTCCATTATCTCTCCAGGTATGCGTAAAGAAGTCTCCACCCAGAAAAAAGGCCGCCAAAAGTCAGTTAAAAGCCACTGACTCCCGTCACTGGGTGTTGGAGCCATCCAGGCTCAGCCACCTGGTATGCAGATGATCATCCCTCACCACTCTGGCCTCATGCGTTCCTCCTTTGGCGACCTAACACTTATATTTACAAAATAATGATAGACTGAATCATATTAAATGTACAAGGACATAAATGATCATAGGAATTCTTTCGGGATGGACTTCCTAGCATTTAAATTTTCTTAAATCTAAACTCCTTGGGATTTATAAAATTATAGAAAGAGGACTATAGAGAGACATGGATTTCAGTTTCTTCTCTGATCTTTGCAAGTTGTGTTCAAGGCACATAATCTCTTTTCTTTATTCTAAATTGGATATAATAAAAAGAGCTGCACCATAAAGTTGTTATAAACACTAAATAATATAATGCTTCAGTACGATGATCATATTGCTGCTGTTAAAGCTTTCCCCTAAAAAAAAAAATGAGTTATACTTTTAATAGATTTACTAGAGGCCCAGTGCATGAAATTCATGCATGGGGCATCCCTCAGACCTTGCTGCACCCTCTCCAACCCGAGATCCCTCTCACAATCCAGGACCACAGACTCCTAACTGCTCATCTGCCTGCCTGATCAGCCCTAACCCCTCTGTCTGCCTGTCTGATTGCCCCTAACCACCTCTGCCTGCTTGATCGCCCCTACTCACCTATGCCTGCCTACCTAATCACCCCCAACCACCTCTGCTTGCCTACCTGATGGCCCCTAAAAGGCTCCCCTGCTGGTCTGTTTGCCCCTAATTGCTCCCCTGCCAGCCTGATCATCCCTAACTGCACCCCTGCTGGACTGATTTCCCCTAACCACCTCTGCTTCGGCCCCCACACCTGGGACCCAGGCTTCCTTCCTTCTGGCCAGCCTCAGGCACCTGAGACCCGGGCGGGCTTTGCCCAGGCCCGAATTTGTCAAGAAGGACATCGGAAGGTCATCTGGAAGACATTCAGTCTAATTAGCACGTTACCTTTTATTAGTATAGATTCAGTAATTTAAAGATATTTTTACTTGTTTATAGAAATTAGGATTTTTAAAGAATTTAAGAATAGCATTTTTAAAAACTATTCTTATTTGTAGCCTATAACTTGGTATGTTTTCACATATTACATTATACCATGCACAGAATTTTTAAAGGGAATATTCCCTTGAAAGAAAAATGAAGGCAGGATTTGACCTGTTTTTGTTATCTCTTAATTTACTGCATGACATGCATTCCCTCCTACCAAGTTAATTCTAATTTACATAATATGGAAAGGTAAACCCATTGACAGGGACTTAGCAGGAAACAGTACTTTCAAATTGAGAAATCTGAGGTGAGTGTAGTAAAGTCACTATTTATAAAAGTTTGACAGGATTTAGAAAAATCTAAACTACAAAATACACTTCCCTAAAACCTCTAAGTTCCCAAAAGCTGGGAAACACCAGGAAGTTATTTTACTACCATATGCCTAAGGAGCTGAGGGGAGATGATAATGGGCCATATGAAAATCACATGACATTAGCTATAGCTTTCCAAAAATGTGTGCAGGAAACTCATAGCACCCCATCAGACAGGGAACCAGGGGAACACCACTTGATATTCATTCTCCTGTCCTTTCACATCCTGCTAGTACCTCTAAATGGCCATGCCCAAGAGGAAGCCAGAGGATGTAGGAGCTGATACAGGCGACTCTCTCAGATGCAGTAGGTTGAAAAAGGATAAAGTGTGGATATGAAGAAAAAAATGAAAGTTATCTAGCACGTTTTCAAAAACCACATGTACTTATATTTTGTGCAGCATATAGGGTTGCCATAGAACACTATGGCATAGAAGCTTCACTTACATTTCAAACAAGCAATGAATTTTTTCATATAGTTATGTCCTATGCAGTATTTGGAACTTATTTACACTAAAAATTATTCATTGCTTATCTGAAATTCAAATTTAAGTTAGTATCGTATATTTGTATTTACTAACCTGGCTTCCTTAACTATGTGAAATAAAACAAGTTACAACTATCCTTTGTCACAGGAATTTGGGAGCTGACTCCATCTAATCACAAGGAAAGCAAATGACGGTGTGCACTCAGCTACCCACGTCCATTCTACAATCCCTCCGAATCATGTTGTTCTTCCCCAACCAAAGAAAATTTTGTTCCATGCTTTGCTTACCTCTGGCAAAACTGCAATGTTGTTTCTGGCCAGAAGAAGTTTCTGGAGCTTCTTCAATAACTTAATCTCTTCAGGTATGCAAATGAGCTGATTGTAATTAAGTTGAAGTTCAGAAAGATTCTTAAGAAAACCAAGTTCTCTAGGAATACTGGTTAGCTGGTTATGATTTAGACTCAAACATGTAAGGCTTTCTAATCTGAAAATTAAACAAAGTATATGAACAAAACTCACACAGGAAAGTCTATTGCACAGACACTGTTTGTCAGAAGCCATGTGTCAATTAATCGTCTTGTAGCTCATCTGAACTTTATTTCAGTCAAATGTGCACAACTACTGTGAATAATTGGAGCATAAAAAATCTTGGTTGTAATCGAACTTTTGAAAATAATTTATATTCAGAGAGCTTACATTAAAAGTATTTTATGTAATCAAAACCTAGATTTTTTTTTAAAAAATGTATTTTTATTGATTTTTACAGAGAGGAAGGGGGAGTGATAGAGAGTTAGGAACATCAATCAGAGAGAAACACTGATCAACTGCCCCCTAAACAAGCCTGAAACTAGAATCAAACCTGGGACCTTTCAGTCTGTAGGCCGATACACTATCCACTGAGCCAAACCAATCAGGGCAAAACCTAGTTTTTAAAGAAAGAAAATTCTATTTTCATTCTGTGTACGTACACATTCACTATATTAAAGAGGAAGCCAAAAACAAAGGAGAACATATACATGCAGAAATATACATATACATATAAACACCTCCATGGATATAGGTATCGGTATAGGTATAGTTACAGATTATACATCTTGTGCCAAAAATTTGTGAGAACCACTTAGTTCCTGTGGAAGATGCAAAGATGGGTCAAACACAAACTCTGCCTTTATTTATATATCATAGTCTAAAAGGAAATATTACCTAGAGCCATAAAATGAGGATAGAAAATGCTATTGGACTGAGAGAAAAATATTAAGAAAATTTGAGTCTATGATTACAGACATGATACCTGAGGTATATCATAAGCATTTTTGAAAAACTGACATTTGAACTTGGCATTGAATAATAAAACTTGTAAAATTAGGGCAACAAGAGGACATTGTAAGCTAGGAAAGTATCATTTTGAATAAAGAAACAACATAAAAAAATTAGCACTACTTTAGCACCAATTACCTGCATGTGCATTTAATCTAATCATCAGTACAACTCTAAGGCTAGAATGATTCACTTTAAATCAGAAGAAAAATAAAGCATCAGAGGTAGTAAATACCCTGCCTAAAGTTCCCATCCAGTAGATAACAGTTTCAAGATTCAACTGCAGATGCATTTACTAGCAAAGCTAATAATAAAAACATACAGTGCTTGCTTTGACAGTACATATGGTAAAACTTAACTATACGGAGATAAGCATGTGAGTTTCATTCCATCTCTGTAGGTAAAAGAATATTTCAAAATTAAAGAGATGGTCAAGGATCTCGGCAGCGTGGTGGCATCATAGAACCTCTGAGTCTCCCCCATGGAAAGCACAAGTTGGACAGACATGTGAAGGGGCATATCTGGGTAAATAGCAGGGGCAGGGCTGGGAGGGAGGACAGAGATAGGAACCTCCTGCAGGCCAGCCCTCACTGCAGGCCCACACGACACCTCAGCAGTAAAGGGCTGGGGTGCAGCTCCACAGAACAGACTAGATGGAAGAGAAAGAAACAGCAATCTGCCCCGGGTGGCTAGCAACACTGAGAACTGGGCCCAGGAGCAGGGGCAGAGAAATGGTGCAAAAAAATATCAGTGCTCTTCAGCCTGCTAGAATTGAACGAGATTCCACAGTTGGGAAATTGGGCCACTCCATCCTCCTGCGGCTCACAGGGCAGCAAGCTGAAAGTAAAAGCACTGAAACTAGAAAAAAAAAATCCAATCTAAGTAGTTTGTAATTGTTGCTGCTAGATGCATGAGGTGGCGCAGAACTGGGATTCAGATACTAGCTACCCCCACTCAACCATCCCTGTCCCCTGTGGTACATCCTAGTGGAAGCAGCTAAGTCAACCTGAAGTCACTCTAACTACAGGGAGTGGCACACGGAGCACACAGAAGATCCATGGCCTCCCCTGGGGATCTATGGGAGGAGTTCCCTGAGTCTGAGATGACAGGGTAGTGGAGGGGATGCCCAACTACTATGGAATGGGGAGAGGTTTGCACAGTTTAGGGGCACTGCCTCAAGAGATGCAGGCAACCCCTGCAATAGAGGTAAGAGAAAATAAGAACTACCGCTTCAACGCCACCTACTGGAAAACAAAGACCTCTACATTTAATTATTTTCAAAAGCAGTTTACAATTATGCAAATGTCACAGCAGAGAATTAACTCATCAAACACAATGAATAACCAAAATAACAAAGGAAATCCAAAAGAAAATCTTAAAACCTCTAGAAAATAAACTTAAAGTCATGGAAATATGTGATTTGAATGTCAGAATATTCAAGTCTGCAGTTCTGGAAAGCTCAACAAGATACAAGAAAACTCAGGCAATTCACAAACTCAGAAATAAAATCAGTGAACACAAAGGTCTATTTTACTGAAGAGGTAACAACTATAGAGAAAGAGCCAAACAAATACTGTAGCTGAAGAACTCAATAAAAGAGACAGAGAATGAACTAGCAAGCTTAGAAAATAAAGCAGACTAAGTGGAGGGAAGAATTTGTGATATCAAAGACATCTAGAAGTGAGTCAGATGGAACAGGAGAAATTTGAGAGTAAAAAAAAAAAGTGAAAGAACTCTATAAGAACTATCAGATTCCATCAGAAAGAGCTCCAGGAGGCAGCTAGCCCATGATTCCCTACCTCTCATCATTGATCTTTCTTTCTCTCTCTCTCTCTCTCTCTCTCTCTCTCTCTCTCTCTCTCTCTCTCTCTCTCTCTCTCCTCTTTGAAATAAATAGAGATTGAGGAGCTTGGCTTTGAAACAGACATTAATTTCTCCTCATTGAGTGCCTAATCTCCACAGAGGGGCCTATTAGCCCAAGCAAGGCTAGCCTGGGTCCATCCTACAGGTTCTCTTTGGAAGGCTCTGGAGGAAGTCTAGGCAACCTCAGGTGGGAGGCAGTATAGCTGACAGGTAAAAGCAGACCTTGGTCCAACCACAGATATGCCCCCATTTCTAAGCTAAATAAAGCAGAGCCATTTACACAGATTGTCCCTCCCCTCCCCCCAACACCCCCACACACACGCACACGCACATGCACACATACATACAGGTCTAGTAGACACTGACATAAAGAGAGAAGAGTGGTGACTACACCTGGGTAGATCAAGGACAGTTACATACAATTTTTGACAGGAAACACATCTGAAACCTACCTAAAGGGACCAGAACCAACATAACCAGTAGTGGGTTTCAGAACACACAAGAACTCAATCCAAACAGACACACAAACACCACACTCAAAGGTAGATGAGGGCAGGTTCCGGTCCCTGCACAGCATTTCCCACACAGTGATAGTGGTTTATCTTTATAGAAACCTAGCCTGAAGGGCTATGATTGTGCCACTGAACCCATCAAACGACCTCGAAACTGCATCTACACAGCAGTTTGTATGCCACACTGACAGTCAGCTAGCCTGAAGTCAACACCACCCACAAAAGGGCCATAGCAATCAGGACCCAATTACAACAGGAGAGCCTAAACAACCCAGACAAGGAACATTCCTAGAGCGCCCTGCACAGGAGGTCAAGGAGATTGCAGCATTCAGATACCCACTATGTGGAAGGCCACTACACAAAGACTGGGAGCAATAGTGTTCTATGTCATCCATAGAAACAAACACAAAGAAACAGCCCAAACAGGGAAACAAAGAAACAGGCCCCAAGTGAAAGAGCTCTTCCCAAATTCACCACTAAGTCAATCTTTGTGTCTAAAAAGAAATGAATGAGAGAAACAGAAAGAACAAAAATAACAACCAATTATAGTAAAAGCTAACATTCATTAAGTACTTATTATATAACAGGTTCAACCCTAAATGTCTTTGATGGATTAGCTTATTTAATCATCAAAACAACCCTGTCCATGTGAGCAGGGAACAAATTGACATACCTTGAGGTGTACTTGGGGGGACAAGAAGAGATAAGTCAAAGAACTTATCCTATATAATAAAAGGCTAATATGCAAATTATCCTGTCAACCTGGAATTCAACCAGGGGATGGGGCCAATCAGCCAACCACCTATGGCCCCTCCTCCCAGCCAGCCCCACCCCGATTGGGGGCAGGGCCAGACCAATTGGCCCCAATCAGGGCGGGCTGGCTGGACCTCACCCATGCATGAATTTGTGCACCAGGCCTCTAATATACCTATATGCATAATCCATGGACACGGGTGAAGACGTGGGGAGTGGGGAGGGCCATGGAGGAAGGGGGGAAAGGAGCAGAAATGGGAGACATCTGTAATATTATGAACAATAAAAAATATATTTTAAAAACTCAACCATGTGAAATAGGCACTATTATTGTCTTCCTTTTGCAGATGAAGACATGAAAGTATAGGAAGGTGAAGAAACTTTCCCAAGGGCAGAAAATGGAACCATGCCTGAGGTGGTAACTCTTCAGCTTATATTTAAGGCACAGCTAGAATACAGACAATACACGGTCATCTGTAAAACTGTGTAGACCTATCCATTTTCCAATTCTACTTGCTTTCACTTTTCTGACATATCACCATAGGTTTACACGGTTCCTTTTAATATTTTTTTGGTACTTTAAACAGAGCTTACAAAATTGTAAAATCATAACATGTTACAACTGCGAAGATTTTGGAGTTCAGCTACTCAGATTTTTTACTTTACAGATGAGAAAGCTAAGATGTAAGACACTTAAAGTACATGCCTCGGGTCATCAGGTTGGATGTACAAATATATGAACCTGAACCTAGTTCACCAGATCTTCCAAGTGTCCTTTTTTCATTCAATCAATACATCAATCAATTGAATAAGTGAAGAAGCAAGCAGACCAGACAACTATTGGCATTTTCATTGTTATAGATATTCCTCTTCTTAAAAAATTAAATTGTTTCAAAATTTTTTTCTAGTTGCTCTGACTTAAAACATTATTTTCTCTGCAAAAAAAAAATTCTACCTGGGAAACAATACATTTACTAGAGGTATTGACAAGTGAATTAAAATAGACTTTTATGATACCTTTTCTATCAATCTGAAAATGATTTAAAATACTCACATGAAATAAAATTTATTACCACCAATTCTATAGTGGAGCAACCTCTAAGAACTAGAGTTGGGAGGCTAATAACATTTTAGAACTGTATGTTGCAAACCCCCACTCTAACACTTAGATTACTAAGCTGCTGTTTCTCATTTTTCTGCAGTGTTTAAGGAATCATCTGCTTAAAAATGGTGGCTTGTCTTAGTTCTTCAGTTGTCCCCTTTGCTATATACAAACCCCGACTTGAAGCTTGGCATAAGGTTTTCAGAGGGCCCTGGTGGGTTGGGGGGTAAGGGGTAGGGCAGCGGTTCTCAACCTGTGGGTTTCGACCCCTTTGGGGGTCAAATGACCCCTTCACAGGGGTCATCTAAATACATCCTGCATAACAGATATTTACATTATGATTCATAACAGTAGCAAAAGTATAGTTACGAAGTAGCAACGAAAATAATTTTATGGTTGGGGGTCACAACAAGAGGAACTGTATTAAAGGGTCACGGCATTAGGAAGGTTGAGAACCACTGGGGTAGGGAGTTAACTAAATGTTGCTATCAACAAAATTACCTGCTGATTTCTTTAGGAATATATGTGAGCTGATTGTTGTTCAGATTAAGTAGGATCAAATTTTTCAAGCCATCTGTTAGAAAATAATTTTAGACACTTTAGCTATATATATGTGTGTGTTAATTATAATTTTTAGCCATTTTTCTATATAACTTGATTTTCCTTCTGATTTCTTGTCTTGCCCATGGCTCTTGGGTTGCTGATAACAGATAACTTCTTAAACTCACTTCAAAAACAAAAAAGGTGAATTTATCACAAAGTTTCACTATGCTAAATCATGGTGCCTGAGGACAGAAGTTATAGCCTAGTTAACCGAACTCAAACCAGAAAGGCACTACAAAAGGCACTGGAACACATAAATATTTGTGGAGGGAATGAATGAAGTCCAAAGATTCTTTACGGATGACATTTATCTACCCAACAAAACACCCAGTGGGAAATCAGTCAAACACCCATGCACCCTGCATCTGTGAATCCCACACTCAGCTCTGACAGGCCCAGCAAGTGTGCCCACCCAAGCCAACCAACATGGGCACACATAACACCATCTCTCTGCACTGTGCACACCTGTCCCTTTGGGGGGCTCACCTCTCCTGCCCATCGTTCTGTGCCCTGTGCCCCCTGCTACAGAGCACCTCTGTGAGATTGTCCATGATGACAGTTTCTTGAGAGCTGAGCAGGTTGGACTCCCATTCAGCCAGCTCCTAGCAATTGCTGTCATGTGGCAATGTGATTCCAATGTTGCCTAATCTTTCTTTTTCAAAACAGACAGAAAGGTCCAGAAATCTAGCCTTTATATGAATTCTCTTGATCTGCAAATCTTGGCACTTGAATATAAATTCAAACTTATATGTAATACTTTCAACAATAAAGCTAAATTTAAATAAGAAAATGCATTAGGGGAGAGAGGTGGGGGGAGAGAGAGAGGGAGAGAGAGAGAGAGGAAAAGCACAGACAAAACAGAATCAACCTATTTGTGACCCAGATTCAGCTCATGAGCCACCCATTTACAACCATATCTTATGATTACTTAAGCCAATTAAATTGGTTTAGATTTTATCACAACCCCAGCAAAGAGTGTATGACTGATCCAGTTTTGGACACACATGTAACCCTGGTCCAGTCTGCTCTAGTCAGGGACAGGGTCATGTAATACATGCTGAACAATGCAGTTGGATAATCATGATCTGATATAGACCATAATTTATATCAATCACATAGAATTTTCAAAGTTCAACAGCCCCCAAATTAAGACATACAAGAACTAAAGACATTTAGTGGCAGTGTACACAGATTACATATATTTTATAAACCTCATTTAAAGGCAACATGAGAAGAAAATTTTCCTTACAGAAATCTAAATTAGCATTAAATTGTTTAATATTATGTATATATCAGATTTTACTTAAATTTATTCCCTCAGTAAAGCTAATAAAATATTGTCTACTTGTTTCCATTCCCTGAATTTTTTCTTATGTTTTCTTCCTAAGTAAACTGTAATAGAATGCTGAATATGTGGTTTTGTATATATAATGTGCATAAACATTAATAAGTATTTGTCAGGTTTTTTTAACCTTCACCTGAGTGTATGTTTTTATTGATTTTAGAGAGAAAGGGAGAGAGAGAGATAAAGAGAGAGAAAGAGAAACACTGATGTGAGAAAGACACATAGATTAGATCAGTTACCTCCCTACGTGCCCTAACAGAGGCTGGGGATCAAACCTGCAACCCAGGTACATGCTTTTGACTGGGAATTGAACCTGACACCCATTGGTGCATGCCAGGGTTCTTGTTCCAGCATCTAGAAGGGTTCAGCAATCTGGACAAGGCTGTGCGTAGATTAAATAGGAGTCCAGAGACGAAAGATAATTTTGAAAGGCAATTGGGGGTCAGAGGAGCCTAGTTTAAAGGAAACTAAGATCTCAGAACTCCTCGTCTCAGGACCCCATGCTTTTTATTAACACAATTTGTCCTGAGGTGAGGCAGAGATATACACTTCAAAGGGTCAGGGTTTCATATACAGAGACTTGGCCAGATTGGAAGAATTAGCCTACGGCTGTTCAGATGTTTGGCCAGTAGGAGGCAATAACATGTAGACTAAGATGCCCTTTGCTGTCTGGCAGCAAGCAATCAATTTAATGTATCCTATTCAGGTTTGGGGAAATGCCATCAGCCATTCCCAGACTCAGCCCTGCTGAGCATGCTGGAATTGGTTTCTGGTAGGTGCACAGGCCAACACTCTAAGCCCTGAGCCATACCTGCCAGTGCTAAACCTATCATCTTGATCAATGACTATATCTGAGACAAAATAAAAAGTATAAAGAAAAAGGAGAGCTGTGGAAAGCTTCCCTTGATTTGATTTTTCACTAGTTTTCACTCTGGCACAAAGAAAGGGCCCATAGATTAAAGAGTATAAACAGACACAAAAATTCACTACACTAATGCTTGCTTATTTTCTTAGGTCTACATCTAAAGAAATATACTACAATAGCTGGAAAACAAGTCCCCAGAATTTCATAATTTCAAGAGTAGCGTGTAAATATCTCCCCCCAGAAGCAAAACATGTAAAGTTCCTTTTTCATCTAGTTCTAAATTGTTGAATATAAGGGGATTAAGTTTGAGACTATAATACTGCTTTTCTTTGACTAACTTACCACATGCTTCAGATGCAAATCTATTAATTCTATTTCCACATAAATGGAGCTTCTGCAGGGATGTGAGGTATTTCATCTCTTTTGGAACTTCTTCTAAAACATTGTTTCTCAGATTTAGTACTGTCAACTGCAAACATATAGAGATTTAATGGACTCAGACATTATCTACCTTCAAATGAGAAAAAAGAAATAAAGTCCCTTTACTGAGATGCATGTAACCTAAGAAAACTTCAGCATGATCACAAATCTAAAATAATTTTTATAAATAAAGTTCATTTTAGTTTGTGTTCAAACACTTTATGCTAATTAAAGCACACTTTAATTTTCAATTAAAGCACTTCATTAAAATTGTATCACACACCATTCCAAGGGTATTTAAAAATGCAATTAATGGTTTCATTTATAACTCACTTGAACAGCTCAAGAATACCCTAGCATTGTGACCTATAAACTCAAAACCATTAAAAAAATCAACAAAGGAGCTAATTTCCTGAAGTCAGAAATATTGCCAAAGATCTGAGTCCTCCTGTCATACTACTCCCAGATGAAGCATTAAATTCAGGTGGAGCAAGAGGTGAGAACAAGGATAACAGGCATGACTGCAGAGGGCCAGGTGGGTGATGAGGATGGCATGGGCGACATCTTTGCCTGGATCCTTTTCCTGCTCTGTTCTACTCTGCTTCCTTCACCTCCTCATGGGTTTCTCCTGATAGTGCAACCTCAATTAATTACAAAAATCTATGACTCAGGCTCTCCGAGATATATAGTGTTACAGAAGCCAAGAGAACAGAGAAGGCAGCTATTTTAAGAAGATAACTGTGGATCAAATCCTAGAGAAAAGTTAAGTAAAATAAAAACAAAGAAATAACCACTGGAATTAGCAATGTGAACATCAATGGTGACCTTGACAACAGGAGTGAAGTGTTGGAAAGGAAACTCTGTTTGAGGTGTGTTGTCAAGAAAATGTGAGAAAGCAAAGACAATTATTTGAAGAACTTTTGCTATAAAGGGACACCAGAAAATTAGGAGGCAGCTGGAGGGTTTGTTTTTCCCTAAAATAAAATATGTTTCAGTTTATTACATGCTGATGGACCAAACATGTAGAGAATGAGTAACTACTAATACAAGGAGAGAGATAATTGCAGAAATCAAAACCCTTTAAATTTTAAGAGGATAGGATCCAAAGTGCAAGTAGGACCTTTTCATCTGGGCAGTAAGGATGGTAGAGAAAAGGCGTGTACAGATCATAACACTGGATCGATTTGGTGATGGAAAGATAAGGGAGCTCCTGACTGATAGTGTCTGCTTTTCAACGAAATGTGAACCAAAGTCTTCTGAGAGGAGCAGATGTAAGAAGTTCGTTGAAATGTAATTTTGAAGATCAATCTTGGGAAATATACTAGGATAGCTGACAGCCAACAGTTAGCTCCCAAGGTGATATAAAGTAGATAGATAACCCAAGAAAAGGCACTTCTCTGGGTGACACATCCTATATAATAAAAGGCTAATATGCAAATCAACGAATGGCAAAACAACTGGTCACTATGACGCACACTTAGTACCAGGGAGCAGTTGCTCAATGCAGCAACTGTCCCCTGGTGGTCAGTGTGCTCCCACAGGGGGAATGCCACTCAGCCAAAAACCGGGCTCATGGAAAGTGCAGTGGTGTTGGCAGGAGCCTCTCCTGCCTTCCCAGCAGTGCTAAGAATGTTCGATTGCTGGCTTAGGCCTGCTCCCCGGAGGAATCAGGCCTAAGAAGACAGTTGGATATCCTCTGAAGGCTCCTGGACTATGAGAGGGTGCAGGTCAGGCTGAGGGACTCCCGAGTGCACAAATTTTGTGCACCGGACTTCTAGTTAACTATGTGGCTTCTTTGGCTAGAAAAGGTTATCATGTGAAATTCTGAGCTCCACCACCAAGAATATGACATCAGATGATGAAGAGGGTTCAACTGATAACCTCAACATTTAAAGGATTTCAGAGTTAAAACTAAGACGAAGTCAATGGAACTGGGATGATTCTTGATGGAATAAGATCACTAAAAAATGATTCACTGATGACCTTCAAAGTCATAAAGGTATCTGAAAGACCAGGTGGTTATCCTCTGTCACTGTGGCAAATATGCAGAGCTCCAGCATAGATTACATAAACTATACAGAAAGGTCCAGAGACACCTTAGCAAAAAAAAAATGAGTTGCCTTTGAGAAATACCTCAAAGACCCAATCTAAATGTTCCATTACTTTAATTGTATTTGTTATCTGTGTACTATGAACCTGGTGCTATTGTTAATACTACAGTAAAAAAGACATAAGATTCCCTTTCTCATAGTGCTTATACATTGGGAAATGAGACAGACAACAAAAAAGTACACACATAATTGCTGTTACTGCTAAGTGCTACATATAAAGGAAAGAAAATAGGATAGTGGAATGGAAAGTAATTCGGGCTGTCATTAGGGAAGACCTCTCTGAGGAGGTGATGTTTGCAGGAAGGCAGTGAGATGCCTTGACAAGGCTACTCTAAATGGTGTTTTACTCACGAGGCTTTCAGAAATAGCAAGCATCCAGAATGAGCACAACAGTATCGCATTAGTAACACTCTCTATGGTTATGGGCAGTCCCCAAGGGAAGACTTTAGTCATATAAGAGACAACTACTGGAGTAAATTTAAAACTTACATTACTCCACTAATTGTATATAGAATGAAGTTCTACTGGTGTTTTCAGAGTGTAACTCTTCTATTCCTTGAATGTGGCATATTGCTATATATTGAAATACACCATTGCTACTAAACAGTTTCTCATGGACACATAACGCAGAGAACAATTGAACTTTTAGAAGTCATCTAGTGTATCATATAAAATGCAAATGGGCAACTATATATCTTCCTCATGACACAATAATGGGTAGCTTTTTTATTTTGCTAGAAGTTTGTATTTATTTTTCTATATTTAGGCTCTCTGAAACTTTCTATATTTAGGCTCTCTGAAAATTTTTCCCACAGCAATAATAAAAATAGTTTCATCTGCCATATAACAGTCTTTCAAAATGTTAAAGATTGCTATTAAATTTCCCCTAAATGTGTTCCATTCTTCCTTAACCGATTTCCTCAGGACATAATTTGCATCCCTCTCACCATCCTGGTCACTCTTTAATTTTTGTAAGAAAACATGATGCCTTGGCTGAGACAGGGAATGTGGTCTCAGTATAGATGCAGGCAGATGACTATACTTAATATTAATGCCACCTAACCTGGCATCCACTCTTTGATCAGTAGGGCACATTGTTGGTACATAATTAATTTTGTCTGTGACAACAAAAACTGCTAAGTTAACAGTCAAGGAGATCACTCACATCCAAGACTTATGCAGTTGAGTTATTTTTTTAACTTAAATGCAGTTATTCCTGCAAAAATTGCATTGTGATGGTTTGGGCTCAAAAGACATCTCAAGTGAATGTGATGTTGTCACTTTAAATTCAAAGTCTAAAACTGGACAACCCAGTTCTGTTTTTCCCATCTGCACTTTGGTTAACACACCCATCATTCTTGTAATCCTATAGTAGCCCCACTTTGAGATCACCTAAGACTTCCTTTTCTCCACCTACATTCTATCAGTCAACAAATTCTATTCTCAAAATTCCTTTTAGATGCAACTTTTCAGCTATATCTCATTGCAATCGCTCTAATAGTAGTATTATCATTGCATAATGATAGCATTACATAGCTGAAGAATGCAATAAAATGGGATGTGCTATCATTTAAATTCCCTTTATTCAATCCTGTTGGATTACATATAAACAGCTGCTCAAATAACCAGCTGATGAGGATTTTATTTACCCAGTATTTCCTTAAATATTTTCAACTTCTCTGTAGCCTTTTTGACATCTGTGTATACTTGCCTTAAGTAGTGTCTATCCCAACTCTTCCTAAATTTGACTTATCTGATTGCATTGGCCCACTCATACCTCTAAGTTATAACCTATCTGTGGCCTGCCTTGAAATAAATATGTGTGTTCTCTTACATCCTGGATGTGAGATAAACATTTCAGTGTTCACTGATGGCTTTGGATTATGAAATCGTGGTTGAATGTGTAGCAATCTTTCTATAAGTAAGAGAGAACAGGATAAGAAATTTGAGAAGAAAATGTATTTATTGGTTTATTAATAACAACACTAACATTTAAACAGTGTTTAATGTGTACAAAGCAGTCTTATACATTGTCTCATGTGGATCTCACAATACCCTTGATTTTAAAGTAAAGGATCTGGGATAAGGCTACCATATATGGTGAAATAACATACCTTCACGCTAACTTCTACACTACACTATCTACAGCAATGTGCTGTATGTTTTTAAAAAGAAATTTCTGTTGCTCAGAATCATCACATAACCCTAGCCAGTGTGGCTCACTTGGCCAGAGCATCAACCTGTACACCAAAAAAAAAAAAATGGTGGGTTTGATTCCCCATCAGGGCACATACCCAGTTGAGGATTCGATCCCTGGTGAGGGCACATTCGAGAGGCAACCAATTGATGTTTCTTTCTCACATCAATGTTTTTCTCTCTCTCTCTTCCTCTCTCCAATCATTAAAAAAAGAATGGTCATAAATAAGCACATATACATAATATATTCATACACTAATCATAATAGCAACAATAATTTACTGAAAAGTTTCTATGCGCCAGGCATTGAGATTTATATATATTAACATTTAATTTAACCCCCAAATATGAACACAGGGACTGTTGTTTTTTCACACCTGTATCTTCAGATTCAGCATAGACACAAAAAGATTAAATTGTTAAAAGAATGGCTATGTAAACAAAAGGTGGGGAAAATTCATGTAGTGTTCAAACCTGCCATCTTTAGGCAACAGTTTTGTTTTTAGGTACTACAAATTGAATACCAGACCCTTGTAAATCTCACATTAAGTGTATAGAATAAAATAATAGACCTGCAAGTAACCTCATGTTATAGATGTAGGCCCTGATTGAGTGACCTTGACAAGTGACTTACCCTATTCCTGAACCATCAATTTTATTAACAATGTGAGGATAAAAACTTCCTTAAAAATGAACAGAGTTCTTAGTGTTGTGCCTGACTCTCACTAAATGGTTGATGTGATTCTATTGGATACCATTTTGTGAGTGCAGAAATTTAAAAGTATCATTTTTGTTTTAGGAACTTAAAAATATCAAGATAATATGAATGATGCATTCTGTGCAAAATATGGCCAAGATCAGTAGTATACTGGGGCCAAATGGACTTCCTCCAATGACAAAACAAATTTTAGTCCAAAAGGCAAGCATAGCATAAAAAGAAAAAAAAAAGTGGTAGCGCGATATTTATGAAAGAGTATGGCCTATAGCAACACAGGCAAGAGGTCAAACTAACATTTCAAGAATCCATTTAGGGATTTTATAGAAAACTAGAGGCCCAATGCATGAAATTCATGCTCTTGGGGGGGAAGGGGAAGCCCTCAGCCTGGCCTGCACCCTCTTACAGTTCAGGAGCCCTTGAGCGATGTCTGACTGACTGCTTAGGTTCAATCTCTCCCCCTCCCGCCCCCCGTGAAGCAGGCCTAAGCTGGCAGTCAGACATCCTTAGCACTTCTGCAGAGGCAGGAGAGGCTCAGGGCTTCTGGCTAAGCAGTGCTCCCCCTGTGGGAGTGCACTGACCACCGGGGGGCAGCTCCTGCTCTGAGCATCTGCCCCTTGATCATTCTGCTTTGGTCGATTTGCATATTAACCTTTTATTATATAGGATATATAGGATTGTTAGAATAACAATCCTTGTATCTTTGAACTATGACATACAAATCACCAAGTTACAAAGACCACAAGGACACTGTGCAGCAAAGGTCATTCATCAGTATTTCTACCAAATGCCACAATATGCCCTGCCCACTTTCTCTACTTTATTTTTCTCTTTAGCTCTAATCACTTTCTCATATCCTATTTGTTTTGCTTATTTGTTTCTTATATCTCATCTGACTTAAGGACTTAAGCTCCATGAAGGCAAGGATTTTCATCTGTTTGTTGATGAGTCACTAGTTCCTAGTGCCTGAGACACAAATGATGCTCAATCTTATGTTTGGATTCAATAAATGAAGGCAGAATTGGGACCCAAAGAGAGTAAGTGTCTTATATTTAGCTGGTAAGTGGCTAACCCAGTTAAGATGTCCAAGACTATAAATTCACATTCAGGGCTCTTTGCAGCTTTCTAAACTTTCTTCTTTCTTTTTAAACCACAATGTACTACTTTATTTTTATTTTTTGGTTAATCCTCACCCGAGGATATTTTGTCCATTGATTTTGAGAGAGAATGGAGGGGGGGGGGAGAGAGAAACATCAATGTGAGAAAAACACATTGATTGGTTGCCTCCCATATGAGGATTCAGCTTGTAACCTAAGTATGTGCCCTTGACCAGAATGGAACTCGGGACGTCTTTAGTTCACAGGCCAACAATCTATCCACTAAGCCAAACCAGCTAGGGTGTAACTTTCTATCTTCTTAACCTCTCATCTGCTCTTTCATTAGCAAATGTGAAAATTATTGAGCAGTATTTCTCAACTGTGTAAATACTAGTAATCTATATTCATCTTTTGAGTGTTTCCAGCACATTTTATTCAAAAGTAAAGGCCTGATGCATAAAATTTGTGGAAGAGTAGGCCCTCATAGCCCCAGCTGCCTGGCGGCCCCTGCCCCTGCCCACTGGTCTTCCAGAAGGTCGTTCTGGAAGGTCATTCTACCATCCAGTCTAATTAGCATATTAGCTCCTTATTATATAGAATTAGGGGCCGGTGCACAAAAATTTGTGCACTTGGGGGGGGGGGTGGTGGTCCCTCAGTCTAGCCTGTGCCCTCTTGCAGTCTGGAACCCCTCAGGGGGTGTCCACCTGCTGATGAGCCTGGCCAGCTTGGGTGAGGGGCTGATGGCTGTTTGCAGGCTGGCCAAGCCCCCTAGTGGGGACCCTCACCCCATGGGGGTGTGGCCAGCCTGGGTGACAAGCTGAGGGCCATTTTCAGGCTTCCCACAGCCCGTTCAGGGTTTGAGTCCCTACTGGGGTGCCTGTCCAGCCTAGGTGAGGGGCTGAGGGCCATTTTCAGGCTGCCCACAGCTCCCATTGACCCAATGTCCCAGCGAGGCTGGCTGTAATCAGGTTTCTGGGGTTTATTTATCTTCTATAATTGAAACTTTGTTACTTTGAGCAGAGGCCTAGGCTGGCATGAAGCCTCCTGTTTGCTTCAGCACCATGGCTTCTATAATTGAAACACTGTTTCCTTGAGCAGAGGCCCAGCCGGCCTAGGCAGGCAGTTGCAATAGTTGCAACGGAAGCCTCCTGTTTACTCTAGCTCTGTGGCTGCCGGCCTCCATCTTGGCTGGGTTAATTTGCATACAGCTGCTCTCATTGGCTGGGGGTGTGGCTTGGCTGGTGGGCATGGCTTAGATGTCTCGGAGTGATGGTTAATTTTCATATTACTCTCTTATTAGAGTAGATGGTTCTATAACTCCCATTAAACAAGGATTTTTTTAAATTTCACAACCTTAGAGACTATATATATAAGAAAAATTATGAGTTCATGAACAGCTAAACAATGTCATTGCTTTAAGTAGAGAGCTGGCTCAGCTCAGCCCTTACTTTTAAATAAGAAATCATTTCTTACTTTTAAAAATGAATATAACTGATTTGAAACTACTTGAAAAGAAATGAATGTCCCTTCCTTCCCATTCTCTGACAACACTCCATTTCAAAGTTTAGCCTGCTGTAGTCAGTTGGTGTGGTTCAATGGTTGAGCATCAAACCATGAATCCAGAAGTCCCCGTTTCAATTCCTGGTCAGGGCACATGCCTGGGTTTCAGGTTTGATTCCCAGTGGGGGGCATGCAGGAGGCAACAAATGAATGATTCTCTCTCATCATTGATGTTTCTATCTCTCCTTCTCTCTTCCTCTCTAAAACCAATACAAATACTTGTTTAAAAATTTCAGCCTGCTGTAGGAAACTAAAAAGGAACCTCCTTCCTATATTCCAAATGTCTTCATCCCGCAGGCAAAAGCCTTGAGTTCCAGGATGCACAGCATTTCAGGGATCCTCAAATGCACTTCCAGATGGAGCTCCCAAGGTAGACAATTAGATCTAGACTCCCAAGCCTTTCCAGAAGACAGCCTCCAGAAAGATGAGTATGGCAGAGACCTAATCCTGAGTCCAGATGTGCTCCAAGGAGAACATGAACAAAATGAAACTACTCCTTCCCCTACCACATAGAATTCCTAAGGGAGAACACCTCAGGTGCCTGCCTCTCTAACAAGGATCCACAGGAAGCCTTCCAGAAACCAAATCTCCATATACCAAAGCCTATGGTTCTCTCACCTCTTTGACCCTTAATCCAAAAAGATAAACTCTTCCTTACCTGGGTCAAGGCGCTTAACTCAGAGCACACCTTGGAGATGAGGTTATTCTGAAGGTTTAGAAACTTCAGGCCAGACAGGTTTCCTATTACCGAGGGTATCTTTGTCATCTTCTTCCCACTGAGGGTAATGATCTTAGTGTTTTTACCACCCTTTACTGCTCTGAGGAACAACCTTTCCTCCATGAAGTTGGAAGAGAGATAGAAATGGGTTAGGGGTTAAGTTCCTTAGTTGGTATCTTTACAATCTCTCATTGCAGAATTGTTGTCATGGAAACAAAAACATTCTGAGATCTACCATGCAGAAAGTGAGAGGCATCAGGCAGTTTCCTGAGTAAGAGGTAGGGAAGGGAAATTGCTGATTCCAGGTATGGGGTAGAAACTATTCAAGGTGAGCCAAGCATATCCTATGCCAGAGACATGGAAGTGATTCAAGAGCGAGGAGATCCAAGGACATTAAAACCAACTTACAAAGAACATCACTGCTCTAAAATCAGAAAATGTGAGGGCCAGAAAAAATAACTGCGTGTGGCCTGATCCATGAATATGTAAGGATTCAGAATGGTATTTTTTTTAAATAAAAGAAACTCATGGATTACAGTGGGGCTCACGAATGCAGCATTTACCAGGTATCTTGATCTGAAGGCCTATGAACTAAAAAGACAAGTTATCTGTTCCCATATATCCAGAATTTAACAAGCGGTTTTCTAGTCATGCCCTTGGCTTCACCCTTGGAATTTCACTTGGCAAGCTTATTTTGTGATTACATTTGCTCTGACTTGTGGTAAACATTTCCAAAAGTGAGCAGATGCTTCCTGTATTAGAGATCTGTAGAAACTCTCTCCTGTAATGAAGAAGAATGTTGTGTTTCTCTTGGTTTTCTTTTTAAATTTGGAAATGGAAGTTTTGACTTAAAGTGCTTTGGATCCTCAGAGACCAACCTTCTAGGGCAGCTTCACCACTTAATAGCCCTATGGCTTAGTAAGTTATTCACTCTCAACCTTTTTGAGTCTCATTCCCATTAGCTATAAAACAGGAATGCCTATACCAGCCCCTGCCTTCTGTGAGGAATGAATAAGCTTGCTTATGTAAAGCATTTAGCATACTGCTTAGCACAGTAAATGCTCATTACATAAGAGTAATTATGTTTTTCTTTTGTGCAACCTCACATAGACATTTAAATTCACATTGCTGTTTTTATTCAAATCTCAAGCATAACTCTATTCTCAGGACTAATACAAGGTGCTAACATATGACTACTGCGCCAAAGCTTTTTCTCCCTACCACCACCTGCATTCTCTATCTTGTTATCAATCACTACTTCACCTGCTTAGATACCTGAGTGCACTCTCAATATGAGGGGCTAGGTGAGATCTGTCAGAAATGTTCTACAAAGAATTCTCAGTTGGTCATGAGAGTAGAAATGTTAGTTCACAGACTTTAAAACAGGTAGCAATATATGAAAAATACACCTACCAACTCTTACTTTTGGCAAGTAAAAGCACTTAAAAAATTCTCTCAACTGCCATCCCTATTTTGTTTTTAAAAAAAGATATTTTAACGCCTCTGCTAAAAGAATATCACTATCTCATATTAAATTTTCTTAGTTTGCCAATGGTTTCAACTTACAGACTAATATTTGACTTGATTACTTACTAGGTTGGATGAACCTCTGAGATTCTACTTACACATGCACAGATGCATGTACATCACACAGTTTTTTGAAGCTTCTGCAAAAATTAAATAAGAAAACAGAGTAACTAAATTAAAAGTAGAAATAAACAGTGAAAAATTAGAACAGTGAGGTAAAGCCAGGTCCAATAAGATAACTAATCATCTACAAAGTCTAATTAAGGATGAAATGAAAGCAAAAGAGAAACAGAAAGGGGAGTGGTAGAAGAAAATGCCAAGCAATACTTTGGCTCAGGAAATGGGCATTCTTGACCGAGGCATGAAATGGAAGTTACAGACCAGGTAGGAATGGTGGGGAATGAACAGAAAATGTGCATGCCCGGTCTAAAGACTGCAGTGATGAATGCTGACAAGACAAAGTCCTGGTCCTGTGGTGCTGACTGTTCTATTTTTTGAAAAACCAGAAATATGGCTTTTAAGTGAAATCTTCCAGTTCTTAAACTCTCCCAACTGACTGACCTTTTTTTCTTTAAATCACTTAATGGTCCAAATAAAATACATCTCTGGGCCACACTCAGTTCTCTAATTGGGAAGCTCTGGTGTAGAGTGAGAAAATGATAATCAAGGGTCACAACTTGAAAGAAAGTCAGAGGAAGAGGCACAGCCCAGAACAAAGACTAAGACTAAGAAGGAGGAACCAGTATGGTGCGTTATGAAAAGTCAGAGAATTTCAAGAAGCAGTCTACTGTGAAATGCAGCAGAAATAAAATAAGGACAGGTAAGTGGTCACTGGTACTAGTTTTAGAAGCAGATTCATTTGAGTAATGGAAGCTAAAACACAGGTACTGGTTGTAGAAGATATATAGTTCAAAACCACAGGGTTAAATAAATAGCAATGTGTGGAAATATATCCCCATCATATCTGCTACTGGCACTGAGTTGGTACAGACCAGAAATGCTGTTGGTCATCCTATATAATAAAAGGCTAATATGCAAATAGAGCGAATGACAGAATGACAGGTTGCTACGATTTGCACTGACCACCAGGGGGCAGATGCTCAATTCAGGAGCTGCCTCTCGGTGGTCAGCAGAAGCTGGGCTCATGGCTCAGGAGCTCAGAGGTGCTGGCAAGAGCTGTTCCCGCCTCTGCGGCAGCATTAATCCTACCAGATCGCTGAACTGATTTTTTTGTAATTTCCAAATCTGCTGCTATACCGCTTTGCCTAGGTACTTTGCCCAGTACATGAAAAAAATGCATCACAAACTAAAAATAACCAACCAATCGTGGTCAAACCTCATGGTTAGCCATTGCAAATGTCTGCCCCCATGTGTTTGACTTTGTGTGGTTTAAGGGAGTTAGGTTCAGGGCCTCAGATCTGGTAGGATTAAGGATCGCTTGGGGGATGTCCACCTGCAGGCTTAGACCTGCTCCCTAAGGGGTCTCGGACTGCGGGAGGGCTCACCCCCAAGTGCACAAATGTTGTGCACCAGGCCTCTAGTCTTATAATATGCAGACAGACTCCACATCAAGGAATTACCCAGCTCACAAAGCCAATAGTGTCACTGTGGAGAAACATTCTGAGGTGGGTGTGTAAATCCTTTCTGATTTCATGGGGGAGAAATGCCTGTTTCAAAAACAGTAAGTTAAGACAAGGTTGTTATTTTTGCTCATCAAACTCATGCATTCAGGTTCTCATTAATACCTATGTTGATACTGTATTTGTTAAGATTACAAACATTAATAGGTGTTTCCTTTTGTCAAGACAAGAGTGATAGAAGAAAAATCAGAAGTATTGTAAGTCATCCCCGTTTAAAGAATCGATATATTCAGCAATCTTGTAGAAAGGCAGTGAGTTTCAGTAAGACATACAGTCATCCTATATAATAAAGAGGGAATATGCAAATTGACCATCACTCCGGTCATTTTGCACTCACAGCTGAGGCACGTTCCCATAACGAGCCTTAAGGAGCAATCAGCAGGGACCTGAGGCTGTGCGCCCACCCACCTCCTGCATGGGGCTTGACAGGGGACCTCAGGTCATGCCTTCCATCCGCAGGGCTTGACAAGAGACCTCAGGTTGCTCCCGCTGCCCTGGCACTAGGCCAAAGGAACTCAGGCTGCACCCTCTTCCCTGGTGCTACGCCGGGGGACCTCAGGCTGTGCTCCCTGCCCTGGCGCCAGGCTGGGGGATCACAGGCCACTCCCTCCGCCCAGCAGGGCTTGATGGGAGACCTCAGGCCGTGCCTCCCTGCCCTGCCATCCAGGGGACCTCAGGCTGCACCCCCCCACACACACCTGGCAGGGCTTGACAGGGTGGGACCGGCTGGGTCTGGATCTAGCCCAATGAAGGGGGGCCGTCCAGGTTTGGGTCTTGAGCGATTTTGAGGTGCACATGGATGGTTGAAGACTTGACTCTGGGTTCCATGGTGCACCCCAGACTCTGCCAGGAGGAAGATTTTCATATACGTTTTACTAATTTTCTTTAATCTCTGACACTTCTATTATGGAAAAAGGGAAAACAGCAATATTAAAATATTTTCTCTAATCCCCTTTTAATGTGCATGAATTTCATGCACTGGGCCACTAGTATCAATTATAATGAAATAAGACAACTATAAACTTCATGGTAAGTATATTTACGTTTTTAATATATTTTTAGTATGTACACTTATTTTAAAGGACCTTTAAATTTAACAGATTCATTAAAATCAAATTGTCCTGACACAAAAAGGTATAAATTAACTGTAACACACTATCAGAAGTTAAGAAGAAAGAAAGCTCTCTTGACTTCCATTCCACAAAAGACCAAAAGTTTTAAGAATTCACACAAAGGCAAGGTAAATTAGAAACAGCCCTTTTATGAAGAAGCACTACTATTAAGTCAGTATCTCTCACTTTTCCTAATACCCATTAACCTAATGACAATTCCTTAGTCATATACACTTTCAAATGATCTTAAGACTATCAACAAACATTTACTAAGCACTTAGTATATAGGCCAGGCAATGTGCTGAATATTATAATAGTGAACAAGTTATTTCTAAGCATTTAAAAAGCAGAAGATAACAGCAATAATAAACAACAATAATTTCAAGTGAGTAGTCACTAGAAACATGCAGTAAGTAGGGCACCTACCCACCTGGGTGGCAGGATTCTGGGTAGCTTGCCAAGGTAGGGGCTGTTTAAGCTGAAGACAGGAGGACAGTAAGCTAGATGAAGCAGGTGGGGTGAAATATTCAACTTTGAATGGCAGCTCAAAGGCCTTCAAGTAGGAAGGAAAAACAATGGGATAAAGGACAAGAACTTTGTTTACTTGAAAAAAGAACTAGAAAGAAACCCCACGACTTCTATTATTTCTACAAGATGCAGAGACTATTTTAAACAAGACAAAGTAGAAGAATCAATTATTAAAACATACTTGACAGGAAGAAAAAACACACTCATTTGTTCAATAAGCAAAAACAGTATAAAATTGCTAAATTCCCAGAAAAAACAACTGATCGGCTCCGTTACTTAGTTCATGACAACTTGTACCAAGACAATTCACTAACAAATCTGTGCCAGCATTAATTTGCACAAACCTCATTCTTGCTTCACATGCTTGCACACTAATTACTCGTCTGTCTTTTCAACACCCACCAGTCCGAGAATATGCTAAGTCACTCGCCCAAAGGCCTAAATAAACTCTTCATTATTTTAAAATATCCAAAACTCCAACCTAATTTCCAAGAGCCATGCCTCAAATGGCTATTATTTCACTATTTCCCTCATTTTGTTTGGGGCATAATATATTTGTTCCAATCTTTTAAACTCAAGAATATGTTATTGTATTACTTTCAATGATATATGAGGACAATATACTAGTATAGGCTGGATATAAACAAACTGAGTTTTCTCTATTTCTATAATATAAAGGTGTTAACGAATAACAATTTAAACAAATGTTTATTGAATTTATCTTTTATTCTTCTTTTGGCAAACAAATAATATGAACAAAACTATACTGCTCACTATAGTTATACACACTCTTTCTTGATTTATACAAATTGTAAACATATTTAAGTGGATAAAATTCTTGACTTAACACATTCCAGAATTCTGACATACTTTTTGAGTTAAAGCAAACGAAAGTTTATGAAACGTCCACTGCATTATCATTACACAGCAAACGAAATTAGTATATCTGCTTTTAAATTAATATCTACCATTTTTTAAATACTTCAATTTTAGGTTAGAGCTAAAATAATTTTTATCTAAAGTTTTATGAAAAAAGAAAACACACCAAAAACAGAGCTAACCATACAAATGCTGTTCATAATCATATCAACCATTTAAAGATGACATATTTCAGAGGGGTGGTAGGAGGTAAGAGGTTAATCAATGAAGTTATATGCACCGATGCATAGCCCATGGACACAGACAATAGTGAGGGGAAGGCCTGGAGACGGGGCATGAACGGGTTGGAGGGAGACAATGGGGGGGAAGGGAGGATATCTGTAATATATTCAATAATAAAGATAAATTTTAAAAATTTATACAAATTAAAAATAAACCTATAATCAATAAAATGCCACTCATCTTGTTAGGAAAAAAAAAAAAAAACAACCAATAAGGTATTTTCCAATGCTTTAAATGTAGATGGAATTTATAATAACTAAGTTTCATGATACATTATTTTATTACTTCTTAATGCTTATCTTTTAATTTTAAAGCAACAGGTTACTTCAAAATAAAGGCAATATAATTAATATTTTATAATTTCATTACTTTATAAATTTCAGAGCCCGAAGAAAACTCAGATCTCAAAACAGGCAGCCTTCAGAATGCATTCTGCTTGGCAGCAGAATGGCTTTTAATCTCTTGAAATGGAATAGCTTCATATAGTACTTACTTGCTCTAGTTGACCAGCTTCCCACATCATCAATGAGATTGACACTCATTTTTAATATATAAACCTGATATGTAACTGCAAAAATTAGTTGCATCCATAAAGCAAAAATTCAGATATTATAAACTTCATGCTAAATGTTTCTAGCTTTTTCTAATTGGGGAAAGACAGACCTAAAAAAAAAAAAAGTTTAATTGCCCTGAATGGTTTGGCTCCGTGGATAGAGCGTTGGCCTGCGGATTAAAAGGTCCCAGGTTTGATTCTGGTCAAGGGCATGTACCTTGGTTGCGGGCACATCCCCAGTAGGGAATGTGCAGGAGGCAGCTGATCGATGTTTCTCTCTCATTGATGTTTCTAACTCTCTATCCTTCTCCCTTCCTCTGTTACAAAATCAATAAAATATTTTAAAAAATAAATAAATAATTACTTTAAAAAGTCTAATTTTCATAATACTTTCTTACCAAATGATCAGACACACTTGTATATATGAGTACTATCTTCTTAGATGGAATACTGTTATGTGTAACTTGAAATCTGAGCTAGAGAAATCATTCACACCAAAAGGTATTCCATACTGATTTTTACTACACAGTCTGGCTCCTCAAAGAGTGGTTTTCGGCTTGATCCATCCATGGGATACAAGCATTCTCAAATAGCTCAGGTTACAGAAAGGTGACATTAAAAGGCTAACAAAGTAACAGTAAAAAAGGCTTTCTTTTAATCCTAGCGAATGAAGCAAAAAGAGACCAGTTTTGTAAGAGAGATTGGGAAAGAGGAAGGATTTGAAGTGTATTTGGCCTTGGACACTTTATAGTGCTACTACTTTAACTTGTAGAAGTTAATGGGTAAGAGAGGTCACAAATTGTTTCTCAGTGGAAAAAAGTGCAAGGAAAGCAAAGCAGCTGAGCAGTGAAGGAGAAAATACCACAAAAAGTACAAACATTTGTAGTTATAAAAATAAGAAGTTCAAGAAACAGCAAGTAGTAACAAATTAATCAGACATTAGTATGTTGGGACCTTTATAATAACATAAAAATAAAAGGCTTATCTATAATTTTTTACAGGTTTAAATCTGATAGGGAACACCTATATATTTTGAATCTGTCTCATTTCTTAAAGTTTTAACAGCTGATTCCCATCTGAAAAAACATTTTAAAATTCTTAATCATTAAAACAAACTTCTTGGTTGCACTTTGATGGGGTTATAAAAAAAGCTTCACAGCATTAATTTCACTAATACCAAGGTTACTGCAATCAAGTTTCTTTATAAGGATAAATTAAATTTGCTATCACCATCCTCACATTATTGCAATCTTCAAGAAAAATTACACTGAAGTGGTTACTGAAAGCTTTTAATAAAACATTAAAATTTATTTCAACAGAATCCCATATTAATAAAAAATATAAGCAAATAGGGTTGCATCTTGGCCTATGAATGATTCTCTCCACAATGCACGTGCAGGTGTTTAAAATACCAGTAAGGGGATACTGGTTAAAGCTCATCTCTGACATTTCTTTTAAAAACCTATTAGCAGCTATGCCATAAAACTGATTTAAAGTAGTTGTGTTTTTCAGTAATGTTTAAAACAATCCAGCACTTGGTATAAATACTCATATCGGCATACTGTCCTAAAACATAATTGTGCAACACTCTGTAAACTAGCTGCAGTTTTCAGTAGCTCTGTTCACCAACCACGTGACAGAATTGTAATGTTCTCCTAAGCCATATGCGTGTCTCATATATCTAAAAGAAAAAGAAAAAGAAATGACTGGTTTTGATGAAGGCAATTCTTTGTATATAAATGTTTATTATGCATATAACACCAAGCCCTCTGAACGAATCACTCCACATATGTTATCATTCAATAAACTGCATAAGCATATTACTTAAAAAGTTCAACAGCATGTGAAAAGCATAAGATCTTTAACCATATCTGCTGAGTTTAAGTCCAGTAAAACACAATCATTAAAGAGGGGGGAAGAGAAGATTGAAATTCTGAGTACTCAATAAGCTTAAAATTTTTACCTAAATCCAAACCATTAATGACCACCTTAGTAGGTTTATCTAATAAACACTAAAGCCGACAGCAAACTCTCCATGCTGTGTTTCAGAAGATTTCTCAATCATGTGAAAATACTTTTACAGTATGAAGAAAAAGATCTCTAAAGAATAAACAATCAGGAAACGTGAATATATTTCCGTTTTTTCACTTGTTAAAATTTTTAGCATTAACATCAACTCAGAACAATATTCAAACTAATCCTAAAACTTTCTAATCTTTAGAAATGATTTTATTATTAACTCTATGCAAAAATAAATCACTATAGATCTAAATAATTACCTAAATCTCACATTTTGGCAATGCTTTTTAATTCTACAATTGCCTTTAACATAAATAAGCTTATTTAATTCTGCTGAGCATAGGTGTTTGTTTGTTTTTTTTATTAATCATCAACAACCTAAAATATTTCAATAACCCTTTTTGTCTTCATTATGAAAAATAAAACAGTAGACATTTCTAGATACTTACACAAGTATTAATGGTTTGTTTGGATATTCTTCACCAACTACAATAGGAGGAGAATCTGCCTGTATTATCTCTATTGGTGTTTGTAAAATATGAGACAGGGCTCTTAGCTATAGGAAAGAAAATGTATTAGTATAAAAATAAATAAAAGTGTAAATCTTATTGAAATCATAAACAACTGCGGTATTCATGAACAGGGTAATCATTCAGAGCAGGGATTCTCTCTGTTCATCACTATACACTAAGAACCTGGTACACAGTAGGCACTTAATACATATTTGTTAAATTAACAAACAAATATATTTATTAAATCCAACACGAAAGTTTCAAGCCCTGGCTACATGATAGCTTCTTAGAAATATCAAAGTCATAGTAAATAAAGTGAAGGAATGGATAGATTAGGCTCATTATATAGACTCTCTACTTTTGAAAATTTCCATAATAAAAAGTTTTTAAAAAATCATTGTTAGAGTACCAGGCCAAAATCAATTACAATTTTGGAGGGAAAGGGGGAAAAAGAAGGAATAGCGCAGAATAGGAAGTTTATTTTTCTTGAAGCTTTTCAGATGATTGTGATGTACAACTAGGATTGACAGCCACTGCTCTATAATTTTCAAGGTGCAAATAGAATGAAATATGTATCTGAACTGCACTACTGTTTAATGGAATTTCCATCTAACTAATACACAAGTGTAAGTAATTTTATACCACAGAATATAAAATTATAGCATAAAGTGGATGAATAAGAGTTAGTAATACAATCTTCACATACCCTTATGGAACAATACTGTTATACTTATTTTTTTATTATATTTATTTTAAAGACCTAGAATTTGATGCAGAGAATGGTTAAGAGACTACCTAAAGTCATGAACAAGGAATAAAATGACTTTCAAACTGAGGAAGTTCATAAACAAATTTGAAAATCTTTAATATAGGAAGGGAGAGGGAGAGGCAGAAACATAAATGATGAAAGAGAATCATTGATCAGCTGCCTCCGGCATGCCCCACACTGGGGATCGAGTTTGCAACCTGGGCATGTGCCCGGAATTGAACTCGGGACCCTCCAGTCCACAGGCTGACGCTCTATTCACTGAGCCAAACCAGCTAGGGCTAGACAACACAGCTCTTAAAATGAAATACTCAGAGCCGCCACAAATTATTCAAGATGCCTAGTTACTACACAGTATTAGTAAGACTGCTAGACTCATCCACCTGGCATTTTAGCTTACAAACTATGAATATACTCCCTGCCTTATTTAGTGTCCACAAATGACCTACCCAGTATGCACAGGGTTTTTATTATCCCCATGCAATAATTAGGAAACTCGAGCACAGCAGGTTGACTAACTCCTGCAAAGTCACAAAACCGAAAAGAGGAAGAAGCCAGGACCCAAAGCTTTCCCTCTCATCTCCTGACTTTCTAATAACACAGGCTGCCTCATCACCTTGGACCACTTAGGTGTTTTATTTTATTTTAATAAAAGAGTTAACAAAGTAAGATAAAGAATTGGAACTAAAAAAATGATCCCGTTTAAATTCCTGCAAGTGTCTAAAGGTATATTTTCTTACACTACAAGCCAGTTGGTCATTATCAATTAGGAATTCAGGACACATTTGTAATAGATTTGTGTGGTAGGGCTTGACCTGTAATTTCAATAAAAATACTGTTTTCTATTTGTGATGTAATTGATATGTTACTTTTCAATATGACTTTCATCAGAGACACTAGGGTAAATATTACTGTACCTGAGTAAACTCTTAACTTTCCTAAG
>PVJC01011925.1:20112-40736 GCA_004026665.1 Murina feae | reverse complement strand
CGACTCCGGAGACCAGGTTCTGGGACGCAGGTCTAACTTTATTGAGGAAGTACAGGTATTTATAGGTGGAGGTGGCCAATCATGGAACACCATCTTAGGGAGCCAATGAAAGGTCAGGGTACTGTGTAGGCGGCTCTGGGAGGGGCTCAGGCGGGCGTTGCCATCTCCCTGGTGTGCCAGAAAGATCTGAAATGCTGGAGTAAGCTCACAGCATGCATCAGCCTCTGCACCGAGACAAAACCTCCTGTGCTCTACCTACACTTTGTGTGTTTCCTGGAGAAGTGAGATTGTACAAAAAATTAGTAAGATGTCTGAAGAGTACCTTCTAAGAACTTTGGTAACTCACTCATTCATTTAATCATTCATAAACATTTATGAAGCACATTTTTCTCCCATATGCCATCTTCCCATGTATGGGACGACACTCCAACCAACTGAGACACACTGGCCAGGGCTTCTTGTTTATTTTATTAGTGATTTACTTACTAAGTAGTAACAAGAAGGAAAGGGGATAAATTCTAATGTAGAAAAATGATAAGTCAGACTTCTACCAGAAATAATTTATCTCTGTATTATATTTTGGCTGCAGCCACTCAGAGAGAGATCTAAATCCTAATACACACAGCAGTCTTAAAAGTCACTTTTTTGTTAAAGAAACTTTTCAGTTAATTTTTCAATATTAGAAAAAAAATCAAATTTAAAAATTTATAATCTATGATTACAGGATAATGTTTAGAATTAAGCCTTTGGGGTAAAAACTTTGTTTTCCTTCCTAGTCTGCATTTTATTAATGGTGCAGCCTTGGAAAAAATTACTCAGTTATTCTATGATTGGTATCCCTAATTCTTAAAATGGAAGTGATAATACCAGAATTGTGGAAATGGTTAAATTAAATTATATATAAAACACATACTACTTGGGTCATTCTAAGTTTACTATATAAGATATTTGGCCTCTAATCCTATTTAATAAAATAAAAGTCATAATGGGAAAAAAAAGCACTTCTATGGCAGTAACTGGAATCCATTTCAGTTAAATTCTCTAATATTAGAATGTTTATATGTAACATTTAAGAGGATGTAAACTATATTATTTAGAGAGTGTGAAATAGACTCATAGCTAATGATGATATGATTCCCTTTCTTTGGCATGGAGCCTGGTAAGTTTCCAAAGATATTAACATTTCATAATTGAGAAGGTCTTGAGTTAACTATAATTTGAATTTAGATAGGTTACTGCCACAAAGACCATAGGGCAGTGAAGGCCTGGGGTGAGGGGTGGGGGCAGACTAGAAGAGGTCAGTGTGGGGGAGAAAGGGTTACATATGTAATACTTTCAATAATAAAGATTTTTTAAAAAAGAGTATCTTTAACACTTTAAAAAACCTTACATTGGAAACTCGGCTAAGGAAAATCACTAGAAGTTAAGAGTTTTTGTGTCAGAGAAAGATATGTCCCCAAAGAGAAAAAGTAGTTTCACTTAGAGGGTGATTACATTGTGCAACCAAGTTTTCCTTTGCAAAAGGTTACCCATTCATTTCCTGAACTCATAACTCTGGGTGACCAGTAATTCCAGCACTCCCTTGGTACCAACCTTAAGTGAGAAAAACTGTAATATATGGCTAGTGACTACTCACAACCCTTACTGTCTGAGAAAACTTTCTGAAATAACCATGACCCCTTCTCAGACGGGGCTTTTCAGCAAGTTAGGAGAAACAGTAGTTTCTGTGGTGCATTTTGCTAAGCAACAAGTCCTGCCAGAAATGCAATTATTAGATAATCTTGGAATCTGTGTGAGGGCTCTTAACAGCATTTCAGTCCGCAAGTCCTCAATTAAAATGCGGTGTCTCAGAGCAAAGCCTTGTTCCCTCTTACCCTCCTCCTCCAATCTCAATCCTCTTGACAAATATTCTCCGTGTAAGATTCAACTTACTCTGTGGATCATCTCAAAATGTCTCCTGCCCTCCAACATTCTTCCTAGTTAGAATATAGATCTCTGTATTGTTTTAACTTATATAGCCTGTATCACAGATCTTTAACAAGAAAAATGTTTAAGTTATCTTTTATCCCACAAATCCAAGCACTGTACCATGCATAGAGCAAGGCAATAATATTTGTACAAAAGAACTGGGGCACAAAAATAAAATTTATTGGCCATCTTTCTTTTTCCTGCACCATACAAAGCTCTTGAAATCTCTTTACTTTGAAGTTATATGATATTTCTTTATGAAGATATTTTCAGCCTCATTCAATAGGAGTAAAATTTTAGATTAAAATAAGTTAGCATGCCTGAGATTATGATTAATAGGATACAAAACCAATTTTCTCTTCCATATTCTGATATTTTATTTTGACAACATGATGTTGAGATAATTAACCAATGCTTCTCAGCATTCTCTCCTTACACCCTCACCCAACATTTATCTGGGCAGCCTGGGAATACCAGATCAAAATTCGGAATTCAGACAACTTAAGAAATCCAGCTAAAAGGAAGGAGCGCAAACCAAGTTAACACATGACAGGTTTTTGTAATAAATTGAGTGTGTTTACATAGAAAGAGTTAGAGTCAGAAATTAAGAAAAGGTACCCTGGCTGGGTGGCTCAGTTGGTTGGAGCATTATCTCGTACAACAAAAGGTTGCAGGTTCGATCTCCATTCAGGACAACTGGTGGATGTTTCTCTTTCTCTCCTCTCTCCTCTCTCTATACCTCTCTCTCTAAAAAAACAAAACAAAACAAAACAAAAAAAACCCACACAACAACAACAAAAACAAACAAACAAATAAAACAAAACAAAACAAAACAAAAACAATGAAAACATATCCTCAGGTGAGGATAAAAATAAAAGGCAAAGCTGGGATAAGTCAAATTGGTGAGGAAGCCAAAAGGAAAGAAACTCCATGAAAATTGCCAAGACCATTGGACGAGAGTCAAGATGGATGCTTGGAGGAAACCTTGTGCAGAAGGCCAGGTGTTACTCAAGCTCCACACTTCCTGTCTTTGAATTGAGGAAGCATAAGCAACATCAAAACAGTCTTACTGTTAGGTGATTAGCAACAGCCTTTCCAGTTCAGTAGATAGAATTGTCCACTATGTGAGGCCACCAAACTCTCCTTCATGCTTTCTTCCTTCCACCACATCTTCTGGTCCTTTTAACTCTAAGCCCCTTGCTGCCATGTCCTCTGGCAGACCTGGTCTGCTCTGTAGTTTACCCATCACTTTCTATACTATTTAATTCTGCTGGACAGATAAGTGGAGTATCGGATCTTTAAAGTGGCTGAGGGATGGTGGGGAAAATGCCCTAACACTCGATGTTTCAAATATCAATGTGCAGATTAGTGAGCAATTTTAATGGACCTGTAAGTCTGCGTTTCTACTAAACTTCCATGGGATGCCAAGGTTGCCATATTTTGAGTAGCAAATATAAAGAGGAAAAAAATCTCAAAGAAGGTCTGCTTCTAATTAAGAAGATTGTGGTGACATACACTATCTCTTTAAGTTGGCCTTGCAAAGGGGTCTCTGCCTTATTTTAACTCTCTGGGCACCTAAAAGATATCTAAGAAATAAAACATAACTGGACTGTAGTGTGTTTATCTTTGTGGTTATAACAACTAATAGAAAGTTGATACAGTATATATCAATTTCTGTGGAGTTTGATCTCTCCTTTATACCTGCATTTTTAAAGTACAGTTTTATCACTAATAAGAAAATTTAGGTAGAAAATAGTAAGTTTGAAATACAGATGGTCTTACTTCCAATTTCCTCTTAAACAATTATTATTCTACCCACTTCCAAAATGTGCTGTGAAGAATTTAGGCTAGAATGTTCTATGTAAAGAACAGAGAACACCAAGAATAAAACATTTTACAAAATAAATAAATTTCTGAAAAGTTTGCTAAAGAGTAATGTCTATCTTTTGAATTTCTGGGTATAAATTGTATTTTCCTTTTGAGTTTTATTAAATTTGTATTATATTTGATGATACATAAAGTACTTCAGATTATGTAGCTAAAGAAAACAGTGGTAACTCAGTGTAGTAGTTATACTGCTCAACTTCAATAAATAAATATGTCTAACTTCTATGTCTGCTACTGCTAATTCTAAGACTTTGGGATAATAACCTATCTGGACTTCATTTCTCTCATGTAGAAAATAGTAGTTTTGGATTCTGTGATCCCTTCCAGTATTATAATTCTGGGATTATTTAAATATTGAAAAATAGCAACGCATGTCTAATTTGTTTTCAATAAGTGTGAAATCATAATGACCCCTTAAGAGATAATGTCCAAAAAAGTAAAGCATTTTTCAATCATTCTTCCCCAATTCTCTCCAGTAGGGTAACTATATCTGATGACTTCTGAGCAGTTACTTGAAGCTGCTGAGTCTTTGACTGCTTGATCCTTGTCATAGGACTTGTACTAGAAAATACTAAGCCTAAAATGGAGCATAAATGAATAAATATGAAAACATAGTAATTGGATTCAATAAAGAGTGAATTAATGGCTAGTAAAGGTTTGGTGATAGCTTTGTACAACTCCTAAAACTGCAGTGACTTCACTCTCTGATTTGTAATCTTAATTGTATGCTCATTAGGTTCTATAAAATGAGGCAATTTCTCTGTGCATCAAAATCACCTGATGATTTTTTAAAAAATATAAATGCCTGATCCCACCCCCAAGAAGCATCGGAGGAATCTGATTTAGCAGGTTTGGAACTCCTTTGGCAATTCAGATACACAACAAAGTGTAAAGCTCTCTAATACCTTGTTTAATTTGCCGTACCCACCACCAACTTTCCTGCCATTAATTTTTTCTCCATGAAGTGCTATGAGGAGTGTCAATCCTAGTAGGCCCCTATTTCACATCTTCCCATGAAACAGATAAATTTTCAGTTGGGCTCAGTGACTATTAAGTAGTTATGTCAGTCAAGGTTTCAGGATAGTCAAAGATCTTTGGGCACGTTATAGTTACTTATTTACCTAAAATCCTCGTCTTGGTTTGAACCTAAAGAAACAATATTTAGTAATTGTTTTTAGATATTCTTTTGTATTGAAATGCATAAGAATACCAAAGGAAGAATAAGTATAATGTTCTAAGTTATCCCCTTACTAGTTTATGAAGACAAACTCATAACATAGGAAGAGAAGTTCTAGTATTAATTTTGAAAAGATAAAGCTCTCAGAATTTATGAATGTTTATCCACCCTCAAAAGCTGTGTTATAGCAGATGCATATTTCTTTAAAGCATACATATTCTTTCATCAGTAGTTACAGACTTTAGAGAATGAGTCATGTTTTACTATGATTTTATTAAATATACTAGTTCAAGTAAACTACTTGTCTTAGAGTTGTATTGGCTTATAAATATATTTACAAAGGTGATTATTTTAAACACTTTCATGAAATTCATATTCTGTAATATAATGTAAACATGTCATTTCTTTTCCATAATTTCTAACTTTCACACATAATTTATTAATTTCTAACTTTCACACATAATGTATTAATTTCTGTGGGCTACAAAGAGAAATCAATCCAATTGTAGAAGAATGTATTCTATGACATATCTAGTTTTCATTTTGAGTCTCAGCATAAATCTTAGTTTTAGATTTCCCAAGAGACTACTTATAAATTCATATTAACTGAAAAGCTAGAAAATAACATAACATGAGAATTGCATAATTATGTAAGATATTATAGCTTAATGGAAACCTATTGACTAACCCACATTTTTAGAGTTCATTTCCATAATCAATTTATGGTGACTAGGTTTTCAAAGCTTATGCCTTAAAATTTTCAGCATGGAATGGGCAGTTTTTCATTTAAAAAATCAATTTATAAATAAATAATTATGCTAAAAACTGTGATGCCCATTTTGCTGCAAATTCTTCTAATATTAATGCTTGTATTTTAAAGTGATGCTTTGAGAAATTCAGCACAGTAAATAATATAAAAATGTATTCATTTTCAAATAATTTATGAACTACTTCTTACTACATATAATTTTATTTGTTAAAATATATTTATTTTGTGGGAATAATGAATAAACACATGTGTTAGAATCAGCTGTACAATGTAATGTAATGAATACCTTGTAAACAGACCTCATGCATGCCCCTTCCGACTATGTACACCATTGATTTGCTTGAACTATTTGTATCATAAATTATAACTTTATATAAATCCCTTGTAATGTGAGCTACTGTATTAAAATAACCCCCAGATTCCCAAAGCTACAACTTGACTGTTAGTAAACCTATTTTATTCAAATGTGCCTTTCAAAATCAGACTATTTTATGATTGTCTTAAATATTCAGGAACTACTGGGAGGTGAAACAAACAGGCATTTTATTTCAGTGTTCTGACAGTTTTCAGGAACCATTCCTCCTATTTGAATTATGCCCATGTTTAGTTTACTCAAACATCAGATTGCAACTAATTTTGATTAAAATAAATAATCTCTCAAAACACAACTTTAAAATCATAAATGAGGACACTTCAGCTCATAAGTGGTTCTTCATTCAAGGAATGATGGAACAGAATAAAGTATGACTTCAATAAGCTGAATTTGGAGGTCAAAATAGACTCTCTACCCTGAAGCACCATTAATGTGGGCTAAGCTTTATGTGTTAAAGAATGGGAAGTCCTGAGATTTTAAATACTCTCGCTTTAACAGAAATCAAGTCAGTTTAATGCGGAAAAACTACTTTTAATAAAGACATAAACAACTAGTGAGCACTTACACAGTGTTTCTGAAGAACTCAATGTGTTTTGAGGTCAGCTGCATGTTGGTGTCATATGTTCCAGGCTGAAACTCAGACAAGGTTCAGCCACCTGATCCAGCCCAGCGAGAGTCCTGCAGTGGTCAGGGGCAGCACGGCCCTTCTCTTCTTTCAGTCCATACCCAAGATTAATCTTCTTTGAATAAAGGACTTAACGGAGAAAGCTTGTAAATATTCATGAAATAAGATCAAACTAAATATTACAGAAATTCTAATTAACATTTAAAAGCTCAAAATTTCCACATATACAAATGAAACCAAGACCCAAAAAGGGCTTGCCTGGACCCCGAAGATGGGAGACTATGCAATGAAAAGTCGAAGGAGCAAAAAGTTTCCTGAATCACATTGTCATGACTTGGCATTAAAATAACTTGTGTGGGAAGAAGAGCTCATCAAATGCTAATAAAACTGTCCCAAGACTGGATATTTATTAAAGTTCTTACTTCATTACTTTACTAGATTAACCAGAGGAAAAATTAATTGGCTATTAGCCTTAAAGTAAAATCTACAAGCAAAATATCTTATTAAATATTTAACAAGGACATAGTACACATATTGCTCAATTTATTTATTTTTTAAATATATTTCATTGATTTTTTACAAAGAGGAAGGGAGAGGGATAGAAAGTTAGAAACATCAATGAGAGAGAAATATTGATCAGCTGCCTCCTGCATACCCCCCACTGGGGATGTGCCCGCAACCAACGTACATGCCCTTGACTGGAATTGAAGCAACCAAGGTACATGCCCTTGGCTGGAATTGAACCCAGGACCCTTGAGTCCAAAGGCTGACACTCTATCCACTGAGCCAAACCGGTCAGGGCCATATTGCTTAATTTAAATAATCTAATTATAGAAGATTAACCCACTTAGTTCATCATAGCACTTAAAGTTTTTTATCTGGATTCAGCTCCTTCTGACTTTAATTTGTATTTTATTTTGCTCAAGCAATTGTTTTACCATACATTTTTAAATAATTTTCCAATAAGATTAACAATAGAGAACAAATAGTTCTTAAGAAGTAATAAAAGAAAAACACTATTCTAGAATGATGTAAAACATGACAGTTAGTAGAGCAAATTAAAATAAAAGAATATAGACAGTCATGCTTCTGGAAAAAAAAAAATACCCTATTGCCTTTGAGTCAAACATGTGGAAAAAATTATGGTACCGGTGGTGGTGGTGGTGATGATGGTCATGGTGATGGTGGTAGTATTGGTGGTGGTAGGGTGGATGTAATCAATACCAAAGGGTTTATTTTAGAGTACCTGAATATAATTGTGGAACTGTAATTTTTCTACAGTTATAGTTTATATAAATGGTTTAGAATTTTATAAAACTAATCTTCTACAAAGAACTATATATATTTACCTAGAGAATAGCATACTTATAGAGAACTATGAAACTATAAAATAGCATACTTATACAAAACTATATTTTTTTACATTATTAACAGATGAATAAACCTTAAGTCTATGACAGAATGAATCAAAATTTTTGAGTAGGCTCTAGCTGGTGTGGCTCAGTGGATAGAGCGTCAGCCTATGGACTGAAGGTTCCCGGGTTTGATTCCAGTTAAGGGCATATGCCCGAGTTGCTGGAGGCAGCCAATAATGATGCTCTCTCATCATTGATGTTTCTCTCTCTCTCTCTCTCTCTCTCTCTCTCTCTCTCTCCCCCTTCCTCTCTGAAATCAATAAAAAAAATTTTTAAACAATTCTGATTAGGATTCTGTAAATCTAAATTACATTCTCAAATGATATAGATTAGTTTTATTTTTATTTTATTGTTTAAAGTATTACAAATAGTAGTAATATTCTCCCTTTTTTCCCCATTGACCTTCCCCTGGCCTCCCCTACCCCTGGCACATGCCCTCACCCGCCCCGCCCTCCGGTGTCTTGTGTCCATTGGTTATGCTTATATGCTTGCATACAAGTTCTTCAGTTGATCTCTTACTCCCTCCTCCTCCCACCTCAACTCTCCCCAGCCTTCCTGCTGTAATTTGACAGTCTGTTCGATGCTTCTCTGCCTCTGTATCTATCTTTTTGTTCATCAGGTTATAATGTTCTTTATTATCCATAAATGATTGAGATCATGTGGTATTTTTCTTTTACTGCCTGGCTTATTTCACTTAGTTTTATTTGTGCTTCTGGTTGGCACATCATGCAGTTTTTAATGTGTGAAATTAGTATAGATACTTAAAAGTAGACCTTGAATTTGGAATTTACCAAAATGTCTCAGAAGTGAATTTAACACTCTGTACATAAGCACACTTTATCCATACCTTTAACAAAAACAAAAATGGTATTCTGAACAGAAAACACCAACAGGCAGTTTTAATTAAGTACTACAAGTAATAAAGATTGCCTCAGAATGACCAAGTAATGCCCAAAGGAAATTCTTCTCTTAAAGAGGAAACAGGTTTAAGGACATTGCAGTCAGGTCAAGCACAAATACAAATATTTCAAAAATCTCATCTATTTTATTCTGTCTGAAATATATAATGCTATTAACCCGAGATCTTAATCTTATGCCATACAAAATTTTAAAAGATTAAAAAAGAAAATATAATAAAGCTTATATTAAATAAATGAAACATACATGTTTTAATTAAGATGAAGCAAGGAAAGAAAAAAATATTACAATTATAAAACTTGCTCATTACTTGTTGGTACTGGTCCTACTGTGAGAGGTGGTCATATGGAGATAGATTTGTCAAGTTCTAAGGTATCCTATTCCATAACTCATTGTTCAGCTAATCCAGAATTCTGCCAAGTTAAATCTCAGCAGCACATTCCCTTGGAATCAGAGCACATACTTGCTACCTGCAAAGTCATCAGTATCAGTAACATAGTTTATAGAAGATAGTTTTGGAGCAAGGTGCCCCCCAAAGTTAGACTCTTTTTTTTCCCTTTTTTTTCAATATATTTTATTGGGGTGACATTGATTAATAAAATGATATAGCTTTCAAGATTTTATTTTTATTTTTTTTAATTTTTTTATTTAATTACATAAAGTATTACAAAGATTAGTACAAATATCTCTTTTTTCTCCTGCCCTTCCCCCAGCCTCCCCTTCCCCCCAGTGGTCTGTGTCCTTTGGTTATGCTTAAATGCTTATCCTCCCACAGAAACTGGGAGATAGAGATCCTAACTTCCTTAAAGATTACATTCAAAGAGATGATTCCCACATCTTCGAGAAAGACTTTGCTGGGCCATAATGCTGACCAAAGGCTTATTTGGTTTTTAAAAAGGTTTGCAGACATTGCAAAGAGATTTACATGGATTTACAAGTTTTATAAAGTAAATTCATTAAGAAAAGGGGGTAGACGAAAGTCTCTCCCCTTATTTTTAACAGAAAGAATTACCCTCTTATTTTTCATTTCTACTTGTCTTAACAATCTCGAACATATAGCAAGCACATGGCTCAGAGTTTTACAAACGCAATTCAAATTTCATCTAGATTTTTTTCCCATTTTATGTGCCTTGTAAATGTGTACATTCCTGTACAGAATACTGACGTAGGACAGTGATACCTTTTACGTTTAATGATTGAACTTATATTTCTTTATTTTCATTTTATTTTTTAGCCTAATCTTGCTAACTAAGAACTTGTATAAGTTTTCATCTGGGGGGTGTGCTGAAAATGAGGATTCTGGGAAAGAGAAGAAAGATGAAATATTTTTTAAACAGTTACAATATTTTCAAACTGTACATATCAGGTTAATTCAGTAATGTATAACCCATATTTCAAATTTACGGATAATTTAAAAAATAATTCTATTAACATGAAACTTTGGTTAGAATAGGCAATTGCTAGATAGTACTCCAACACTTTCAGTTGATAGTTCAAAGTAATGAATATACAATTATTAGGATTTTCAATACCCAGGCAGAGCAGCCACTCAGGTCCCATAATTTCAAGAAAACACCTGCAAAGATTCACTTATTTGGTTTATATGTAACTTGTAGATAAACAAAATAATAATCCTAAGAACTGACTTCAGAAGATGCAAACTCTAGCCTTCAGTCATCCCAATTCTGGGAGGTCTGGTGACCTCAACCATAGAAGCAGGATGATGTAGAACCAGGATGATGTAGAACCAGGATGATATAGAACCAGGATGAAGAAGACCAGGATGACATCACTGTCCTGTTTCAAGGCCCTTAATGGAATGGACTATACTGGCAGGCATGTAGAGAATGTTTAACTCTCTCCCCTTGATTTCTTTGTTTTACTTTTCCTCTTCCTCATTATAAAAACCTCTGCCTGCACTGGGATGTGGAAATGGTTTTGTGATAAGAGGCCTGCATATTCTCCGGTGACTGGCACTTGAATAAATCTGTTTCCTTTTTCCACTGGGACAAAAACAAACTCCAAGTTTCCAGTCTTTTAACTATTTTTCTATATGTAAACTGATGATGTAATGAAAGGTGATTGGAAAGCATTTACTATATAGAGAACTAACTTATAATTTCAACTAACACTTAGTGCTGATTATGGTGAAAGAAAAGTAAATTAGCAGAGCATCTCACAGCTTCAATTTCATGTTTTCAATAACATATTTTAAGGGACACATACATATGTACTTTTCTAATTCCTCCAAAATATGTGATAAAAATAAACTTAAACAGCTCTAAAATAATTTTAAAAATAAATTTAGCCCTAACTGGTTTGGCTCAGTGGAGAGAGCATCAGCCTGCGGACTGAAAGGTCCCAGGTTCGATTCCGGTCATGTATGTACCTTGGTTGTGGGCACATCTCCAGTAGGGGGTGTGCAGGAGGCAGCTGAATTGATGTTTCTCTCTCATCAGTGTTTCTAATTCTCTATCCTTCTCCCTTCCTCTCTGTAAAAAATAAACAAATATATATATATTTTTTATATAATTATTGGGTAAAAGAGACTGAACTATGTGTATCTGGGTTCCTTGCCAGATGTTTGGCATATCTCCACTGCTCTTTCATCTGCTTTTCCCCCCACCTGGTTAAGTGAATTTTATATGGTCCAATTCTTGATGGCCTGTCAAACAAACTACTAAATCTAATAGCATCTAGAAAATAGAAACTTAACTCTAATAGTTCTGTTAAATTATGATGTTATTACAAGAACATCAAGGGTAAGGCTTCTCCTTGAACCAGACTTTTAGTGAAAAGATTAGGTGATAGTTATAGTGTTTACTCATGAAGACTTAAATTACAACCCTTTGATGGAATATTTCATTTTTAAAGTATGCTATTATCAATAGTAATATTGTATATATGTGTGGGGTATTATAAAAAACATCATCTCATTTAAACTATACAACAACCACTTGTGGCAGGCTTTATTATTCTCATTGTTAGAAAAAGAATGAAAATGTGTCCATGCCACAGCAAGGACCTGAACACAAATCTCTTAATACACAGTCTATGACTCCGCAAGGAGCCATGCTGCATTGTTAGTTGGATTATATCTTACATTTTAAAATAATCATAATTAATAGAGAACACATTTTTTTCACTTTATTTTTTTTGTTGTTGTTTTTACATACAATCCTCTCTGGACTATTGTTCATGGAACTTACTCTGAATACCAATAAACTTTGAGTTATTGCTTCTGTTTATTTACTATTAAATAAATGAATTTTATATTGTGAATATTATATGACCCCAAATCCAAGAATGGTGTTATTGTTGTTGTTAAGACTTTTGTTTTTTAGAGCAATTTTAGGTTCACAGCAAAACTGAGGGGAAGGTACAGAGATTTCTTTTATTCCCCTTCCACCACACATGCACCTGGTTTACTATCAACATCCCCACCAGAACCGAGCATTTGTTGTGATCAATGAACCCATTGACACATTGTTGTCATCCCAAGTGCACAGTTTACATTAGGTTTCACTCTGGACAAATGTGTAATGACATGAATCCATCATCATCACAGTATTATAGCCAGTATTTTCATTGCCCTAAAAGCCCTCTATGCTCTGCCTATCCATCCCTCCCTCTATCCCACCCAACCCAACCCAACCCAACCCCTGATCTTTTCACTATCTCCTTGTTTGCAGTTTTCAGAATGTGATAGTTAGACTCATATAGCATATAACTGTTTTAGATTGGTTTCTTTTACTTAGTAATACAGTATGCATTTAAGTTTCCTCTGTGTCTTTTCATGGCTTGATATCTCCTTTAATACTGAATAAATATTTCATGGTATGGAAGTACCACTGTTTATTTAGTCATTCACCTACTGATGGAAATTTCAGTTCCAAGTTTGGGCACTTATAAACACAGCTACTATACATTCACATATAGGTTTTTGTGTTGACATAAGTTTTTGACTCATTTGGGTAAATATCAAGGGGTGTGATGGTTAGATTGTATGGTAACATACAGTTAGTTTTGTAAGAAACTGCCAAACTGTCTCCCAAAGCATCTGTATCATTTTGCATTCCCACCAGCAATGAGTAAGTATTACAGTTGATCTATATTCTTGTCTGCATTTGGTATTGTCAGTGTTCCAGATTTTGGCTATTCTGATAGTTGAGTAGTAGTATCTTATTTAATTTGCATTCCTTTATAGGATGTGTAGCGTCTTTCATAGGCTTATTTGCCATCTATGGGGAAATGCCTGTTAAAGTCTTTGGCCAAGATTGTTTTGTTTGTTTGTTTGTTCACTTGTTTATTTCCTCCTTAAAAAACAAACTCTTGGCTAATCATTTTGAGTAAAAATATTTTCAACTGTATTAAAAACATTTAAATATAAGTAAAGAGATATTGCCCTAGGCAGCCCTCTTATTTTACTCTTTGAGGAATGTAGATTCATATTGATTTAAAATTAAACCTTTTCCTCAGGAATAAGAAGTATTTTGGTGGATAAAAGTTCAGTATTCCAATCTAGAAATTCTATCAATTTCTTAATGCATGGCCATGTTATAAATCCATTTACTATTTCTTTTACTGTGAAATAGTCAAACTTATTGTTGAATACAAATATTTGATAGGTATGCCATTTGCATATATCTACAAAAAAACAAACACATACACACCAAAGAAGCAAAATGCTACTTTTAAAAATGTCCCTCTGCATGAGAGTTGCACCAAAAACATAATAGCTGAAACCACCCTCCCCTCCCCCCAACAGGTGTAAAAATTAAAAGTTGTAGGAATTTAGGAGAAAGACTGAAAAGTTGTTCCTTCATAGTTGCAAAAATGTAAGTTCTCAGAGTCTACAAAATGTTAAGGTAGATATTTGCTAGAAATACAAAATATAGATTAAAATATCTGGAATAAGATTATAGAAACATAGTATAGACTATAGCATACATCCACTGTAAATTTTTTAAAATACATTTTTATTGATTTCAGAGAGGAAGGGAGAGGGAGAGAGATAGACACGTCAGTGATGAGAGAGAATCATTGATTGGCTGCCTCCTGCATGCCCCAAACAGGGGATTGAGCATGTGCTCCGACCAGGAATCGAATCATGACCTCCTGGTTCATAGGTCAATGCTCAACCACTAAGCCACACCAGCCTGGCAACAGACTGAAAATTTTATTACTCTTTAAAATTGGATGCCGAGTTTTGAGAGAGCTTCTCTTTTGTTCCCATAGTGCCATTGCTATACTCTTCAAAAACAATCTGCCAATAGCCTTGAGGCACTTGTGATAGATAAATTCTTCTGATCAACAGTTGGTATGAGACATTTTACCACAAACAGAGCTTTGTCATCTCTAACTCATTGCAAACAGATGTTACAATTTTCTATCATTTTTAGTACCTCATCAAAAAAGAAAATCCATAACTTTATTCTCTAAATGTAACCAACTTATTCTTACCGCTCTCCCTGCTGTGGCCTGCCAATTATAAAGCACAAGTGAAAAAAGATTGTACCTGCCCTAACTGGTTTGGCTCAGTGGATAGAGCATCGGCCTGCGGACTGAAGGGTCCCAGGTTTGATTCCGGTCAAGGGCATGTACCTTGGTTGCGGGCACATCCCCAGTGGGGAGTGTGCAGGAGGCAACTGATTAGTGTTTCTCTCTCATCAATGTTTCTAACTCTCTATCCCTCTCCCTTCTTCTCTGTAAAAAATCAATAAAACATATTTTTTTAAAAAAAGAAAAAAGGTTGTACCCTTTGATGAAGCCAATTCTCAGAAATATTAGTTTTCTTTAATATTCCAGTTTCATTCCAGGAATAGGCAAGACAAGAAGTAAGACATTTCATGTCACTTTAGGGTCATATCATGTAGGTCTGGGGTAATAAAGAATTCATAAGGGATCCAATGGTGACAAGTTCATTTATATTCTCTCCAGAGAGTTTAATCTCTTCAGATGTGACCTTGTATAAGTAAATATATTTCAAATATCAAGAAAAATGGCAGCTAGCGGATAATGGAATTCTTCCTTTTATGTAGGACTGAAATAAAGTGAAATTAATTATATGAAGCAGACAATGAAATAAAGGTAAAAGGTCCCACTGAAATTCTTTCTACCCAATCTTATTTATTTGCATTTTCTAGGAGGACAATTATATCATATGCTGTGTAACTTGATTTTAAAACTGGCACTTAATTTCATTGACACCTCCTCTAAGGGATGCAAATGAAGTGTCACAGATACTCATTTGTGAATATTACTGTAGTTCAAATAATTTATATATGCAGTTGGAACAAACAAGGAATGCATTCCTTTTAAAAAAAGACTTTTTAAGGGAGAAAATTTATTTATCTGTCACAATTGAAATTTTGTTGACTTTATCAAGAAAGATGATTAAAACCAAATCTTATATATTTTCAAAAAGAAAGATCTTTCAAAAACATGAAGAAAATGACATATGTATTAATTTTCATGATATAAGTAATTATAAAAACACTAATGTAATTTTACCAGAGTACTTTAAAACTAGCATTCTCTTAATTTATTACCACCTTTAGAGATTTATCTTTCCTTCCATTCTCTGGTTACCAGAAATATAAAGTGTGTTTTACTATAATCAATTTAATTATGAAAATGAGAACTTCAATTCTATGCAGATTAATTACCAAATCACTTATCATCTACAAGGTAAATGAATTTCTGAATTTATTATATTATTTAGCCTCTCTTATTAAGACATATATGTGTACCGAACAGTAGAAAAGTTTTGTTGTGTTCTGCTAAATAAATTTATTATAGAGTAAATGTTCATGTAACCACTACCTAGGTCACATAATCAAACATTACAATATTCTGAATCTTCTCTTCACTGCTCCCATTAACCAACCCTTCTCTCCCTACTTCATAAGGAACTACTAGCCTGATAGTTATGATAATAGGTTTTTGCTTTTGTTTATAACTAGAGGCTTAATGCATGAAATTCGTGCGTGGGGAAGGGTGTGTCCCTCAGCCTGGCCTGCAACAACACAAGCATTCTGCGCCTAGCCTGGCCAGAGGCATTCCGCAGCTGGGTGCGGAATGCTTACTTCATTGCCAGAGCAACAACACAAGCATTGCACGCCCAGCCTGACCAGAGGCCCTCTGTGGCCGGGCATTTCCCCTGCCCCCTCTAGCCGTTCTATGCCCGCTGCCCAGAGGCCCTCCATGGCTGGAATGTAATGAAGCAAGCATTCCTCCAGGCCACTCATGCTGCCCACTCTCCACAGCCACCTCCCACCCTGGGACTGGGGGACTCTGGCAGGGCCGAGAGGACTGGGCACCCCCACCTGTGGCTATGGGCACTGCCATCTTTGTGATGGAGTGGTAGCTAATTTGCATATTACCCTTTTATTAGATAGGATTTTATCACCTAAGCATACATTGTCTCTCATTTGAATTTACATAAATAGAACTTATAGTATTTTTGTCCAGTATTATGCTTGTCAGATGTATGATATGCTTTATTGCATTCGTTTTCACTATTGTATTCATGTGCTTTATTCAGCAGCACCCACAGGCCTGAGCAGGAATGGTGCTGCTCTAGCTCTGGGTTTTAAATGAGACTGTTCCGCTATGCTCAAGCTACACAGAGGCAGTAGGACCAAAGTAAAAGGATAGAATGTATTTTTGACAATGTATTTGCTAGGTAAAATTCCCCTGTGTACATACATTCCTGACATAATCATTGGGACTGTGGATATGATAGATTTTGTTCCTATAACTAGGTTATTGTATATAATAAAAGCCTAATATACAAATTGACCAAATGGCAGAAGGATCGGAGGAACAACTGATGACTATGACATTCACTGACCACCAGGGGGCAGACGCTTAATGCAGGAGCTGCCCCCAGCCCACAGGCAAGGCATATGTCAGTGGGGGGGGCCCCCTCGATTGCCCTGATGGTCACCTCACAGATTGGCCCTGATTGCCAGCCAAGCCTAGGGACCCTACCCATGAATGAATTTTGTGCACCAGGCCTCTAGTATGATATGAGTAGAACTTAGAGCCACAGAGAATTATTCCTACATCTGGAAACCTATCAAGGAACTATGGCTAGAGTTCACCAGGCTGCATTTTAAAACTGATTTGGACCAATTCATTTTACATTTTACCTTTTATTTCTCCCTTTTCAACTATTCCAGTCCCAACATTATAGGTTGAGAATATTGGGGGGATGTAAATTATCTGTTTAGTGTTATAAATACAAAGATGGAGAGTTATTGTGTCTTAGGAGTTATAGTTAATCCAGTAGAATATACCCAGGAGCTTTATCCACAATTGATTTAAATTATTTAGATAACTAGGAGCCCCATGCACAAAAATTTGTGCACTCGGGGGGGGGGGGGTCCCTCAGCCCAGCCTGTGCCCTCTTGCAGTCTGGGACCCCTCAGAGGATGTCCACCTGCTGGTGTGCCTGGCCAGCCTGGGTGAGGGGCTGATAACTGTTTGCAGTGAGGCTGGCTGGGATTTATTTAACTTCTAAAGTTGAAACTTTGTTGCTTTAACCAGAGCCCAGGTCAGGTTGCCCCTGACAATCCAGGCTCCCAGCGCTTCCTTGAGCCCAAGGCGGGAAGCAGGTAACTGAGGTTTGTTTATCTTCTCTAATTGAAACTTTGTTGCTGTGAGCAAAGGCCACAGCCGGCCTAGGCAGACAGAAACCTTAGCTTCCTCCATCTCTGGGGAAAGCCTCCTGCTTACTCCAGCTCAGGCTGCCCACAGCTCCCATTGACCCAATGTTCCAGCGAGGCTGGCTGGAATCAGGTTTGTGGGATTTATTTATCTTCTATAATTGAAACATTGTTGCTTTGAGCAGAGGCCCTGTCAGCCAAGGCAGGCATTTTCCTCCAAACAGAAGCCTACTGTTTGCTGTAGCTCCGTGGCTGTCGGCCGCCATCTTGGCAGGGTTAATATGCATACAGCTGCTCTGATAGGCTGGTGGGCATGGCTTGGCTGGTGGACGTGGCTCAGGTGTCAGAGTGATGGTTAATTTGCATATTAGTCTTTTATTAGATTAGATTATTATATTGACAAATATAATATAGAGCAGTGTGTAAAACATACACACACATACACACAAACTTCAAACAGATATAATACCTCATGATTTATCATGAAATAACTCAAACGTCAACCAGATCAAGAAATGAGACTTTGCCAGCACCTGGGAGGCCTACTCTTGATGGCTTCAAGTTACTAACCCTCACTCTCTTCAAAAGCAATCTGAGTTCTGTGATCGTTACATTCTTCATTTTATTCATAACTTTACCACCTAAACACACATGCCTATAATCTATATTTAGTTTTGCCATTTTTAAGCTTTATATAAAGGAAATTACACAGTAAATTTTCTCTGTGTGGATACTTTTGCTCAGCATGTATTTGTGAGGTTTACCTTTGTTTTTGTGAGTAGCTGTATTTCATTAATTCTCATTATTTCACAACATTCCATTGAATGAATATACAGCAATTACTGTGTTCTTTCAGTAGACATTTGTGTATGTCCTAGTTTGGAAACATTAGGAATAATGCTTCTATGAACATACTTGTACAAATAAATCTCTTGTATACACCTGTTCATATTTCTGATGTGCACATTGCTTTGTAGGAATTCATTACATATTTTGGAGATGAAACTTCTTTAATTATACATGTTACAAATATACTTTCCCACCTTTGTCTTTCTTGGCACTCTCTTAATGGTATATTTTAATAGAAAATAAAAATTCTAGATTTCAGTGCAGTTAAATAACTGTCTTTTCCTCTATGGCTAGTATTGTCTTATTGTCCCGTTTAATAATCTCTTCCTACCTAGATGTCAAGAAAGTAACTACCTATACTATGCCTTATATGCTTTCTTGTTTTGCCTTTCACATTTATATCCATAATCTACATGCAATTGACATTTGAGTATGGTGTACGGTAGAAAGCAAGTGCCATTTTTTAAATATGAATATGTAATTTTCCATGGGACCATTAACATAAAAGGTCATTTCCCCTACTGCTTTCCAGTTACATAAATCAGTTATCCATTTCTAATTCCTCATTCTACTTTATTGTCACATTTGCCTTGCTTTGTATGAATAACACAGTTTTAATCATTATAGCTTTCAAATAAATGCTATTTGGTAGAACAAGTCCTCTCATGTTTTGTTTTGTTGTTGTTTTCCCTTCTTAAATAGTATCTCAGTGCCTAATGGACCATTTGCATGTTTTATGGTCAGCTTGTCAAGTTCTACAAAACCTATTTGGGGAGACTAGACATCTTTATAATATCGAATCTCCTAATCTGTGAAACATGGTTTCATCTATGTTTATATCATCTTTATTTTTAAATTTTGGTTTTAAAACTTTTTGAGTCTAACACTTTGTTTTTTAAATTCTTTATTGTGTAAAGTATTACATATAGTATTTCATATGTTTCCTTTCTCCCCCATTGACCTCTCCCCGGCCACTCCCACTCCCCAGCACATGCTCTCAACCCCCTACTGTCTGTGTCCACTGGTTATGCTTATATGCATGCATACAAGTCCTTTGGTTGATCTCTTACTCCCTCCCCACTGCTCCCCTGCCTTCCTTCTGAAGTTTGACGGTCTGGTCAATGCTTCTCTGTCTCTGGATCTATTTTTGTTTATCAGTTTATGTTGTTCATTATATTCCACAAATGAGTGAGATCATGGGATATTTATCTTTCTCTTACATATTTCGCTTAGCATAATGTTTTCCATGTACATCCATGCTATTGTGAACTAGGGGCCCGGTGTACGAAATTCATGCCCGGGGGTGGGGGGGTGGGGAGTCCTTCAGCCCAGCCTGCTCCCTTTCACAGTCTGGAACCCCTCAGTGGATGTACTATGATGGCCCCAGTCTGCCAGGCACCCTGTGTGTGTGTGTGTGTGTGTGTGTATGTGTGTCACCACTGGGGACCTGCCCCCAGCCGCATCTGAGGCTTGGAGCAGTCCTCCTGTGTGTGTCTACCTGCTGGGGGCCTGCCCCCAGGCTTGGAGCAGGCACCCCCTCTATGTTGATCTCTCAGACTCTTGCCCTCCCCTGCATGTTGTTCTCTTTTTTGAGCTGTGGCCAGGTCTGGGTGCTCCCTGCCTCCCAAGCTTGCCTACTGCCCATCTTCCTCCAGCCACCAGAAAGCAGGGAAAACCCCGCCTCGTGGTCAGGCCAGACTTTTCCTGCTCCCTGATCCCTGGAAGGGACCTGGGGAGCCGCCAAGCAGGCCGCCGACTCTTTCCCACTCACCGGTTCCCTGCTGCCTTCCTTTCCCACTCCCCGGTGCCGCCAAGGGGTCTGGGGAGGCACCAAGCAGGACCCCTGCCCCTACAGCCTTGCTTTCCTGCTCCCCAGTGCCACGCAAAAGGCCTGGGAAGTCGCCAAGCAGGCCCCCGACCCCCACTGCCCCTTTCCTGCTCCCCGGTGCCCTGCAAGGGGCCTGGGCAGCC
>PVJC01011925.1:0-20012 GCA_004026665.1 Murina feae | reverse complement strand
CCCCCTCTTTCCCACTCCCTGATGCCCCTCAAAGGGCCTGAGGAGCTGCCAAGCAGGCTGCCAACCCTGCTGCTTCTTTCCCACTCACCGGTCTTGGGTCCTGCGCTGTTCCGCCCTGCAGCTGCTCTGTGCACTCGGGAGGTCCCTCAGCCCAGCCTGTGCCCTCTCACAGTCTGGGACCCCTCTGGGGTTGTCCACCTGCTGGAGTGCCTGACCAGGCTGGGTGAGGGGCTGATGGCTGTGTGCAGGCTGGCCAAGCTCCCCAGGAACGTCCCTCACCCCATTGGGTTGTGGCCAGCATGGGTGACGGGCTGATAGGCGCTTTCAGGCTTTAAGTCTGCCCAAGCTCCCATTGACCCAATGTCCCAGCAAGGCTGGCTGGACGCAGGTTTCTGGGGTTTGTTTATCTTCTATAATTGATGCTGTGCCTTTATGCCGGGGCCTAGACATGTAACAAAACCTCCTCTCTGCTTCACCTCTCCTCGCCGTGTCTATAATGACACAATGTTACTTAGTGGTTAAGCCAGGCCTGCTGTTTCCTTCAGCTCCCGAGGATTCTATGATTGTTATTATGTTGCAAACGTGTGTTTTGCTTGAGGATAAGCAGAGCAGAGCAGGCGCAGTTTCACTTTCACTTCTGCTGCAATGGAAGCTGCCATTTATTCAGGTCCATGAGTGGCGGCCTCCATGTTGGGTGGGCTAATTTGCATACAGTCGCTCTGATTGGCTGGTGGGCGTGGCTTACCACGTCCTGAAGAAACGGTTAATTTCAATATTACGCTTTTATTAGTTAAGATGGTAAGAGTTCCTTCTTTTTTACCGCAGCTTAGTATTCCATTGTGTAGTTGTACCACCATTTTTTAATGCACTCATCTGCTGATGGGCACTTAGGCTGTTTCCAAATATAAGCTTTGTAAATTGTGCTGCTATGAACCTAGGGGCGCATATATTAGTGTTTCTGGTTTCTTGGGATATATTCCTAGAAGTGGGTTTACTGGGTCAAATGGGAGTTCCATTTTTAACTTTTTGAGGAGATGCCATACTGTTCTACACAGTGGCTGCACCAGTTTCCATTTCCACCAGCAGTGCACAAGGGTTCCTTTTTCTCCACATCCTCACCAGCTCTTGTCATCTGTTGATTTGTTGATGATAGCCATTCTGACAGGTTGAGATGGTATCTCTTTGTCATTTTGATTTGCATCTCTTGGATGATTAGTGACTATGAGCATGTTTTCAGAGAGTTACCTACAAAGGTTCTCCCATTAGATTATCAAATGATTTCTCAACAGAAACACATCAGGCCAGAAGGGAATGGAATGAAGTATACAAAGTGATGCAAAGCAAGGGATTGAATCCCAGAATACTCTATCCAGTAAGGCTATTATTCAAACTTGAAGGGGAAATGAGGAGCTTCACAGACAAAGTACAGGGAGTTTATCACTACCAACCCAGCAATGCAAGAAATGCTAAAGGGAGGATTGTGCGCTTCTTTTGTTAGATTTTATGCTGTTGTCAATGGTATGGTTTTAATTTTTTTATTTCTTACTTATTTTTCTCTAAAATACAAACAGGTCATTGATTTTTCTCTATTGAGCTTATTTCCAGCATATTGCTTCTAATGATTTTAATAATTTACCTGAGTATTGCTTTGAATGTTCTGTGTATATATTCATGACATTTATTAATAATGAAAATAATGTTTTGTTCCTTTCAAGTACTTATACATGTTGTTATTTTTCTTAAATACATTGCACAACCTAGCAGCTCTAGTATAGTGGCGAACAGAGTATTACCTTAATGGTCTCTTGTATGTGATTTAGTATAATTCTCTGCTTGGCAAAAACTAGCTACTCAAGAGCTCATACAAAAGTAGTAAGTTTTAAATTGATGTTAAATAAGTAGCAAATACCCATTTGTATTTTACTTACAGTAAAAAGTATGAATTGCACCACAATCTTTGAGTTTTAAAATACCACATTTACTTTTTTGCTCCTTTTTTTTTCTTTTTAAAGTATATTTTATTTATCTTTTACAGAGAGGAAGGGAGAGGGATAGAGACTTAGAAACATCGATGAGAGAAACATTGATCAGCTGCCTCCTGCACACCTCCTACTGGGGATCTGTCCACAACCAAGGTACATGTCCTTGACCAGAATCAAACCTGGGACCCTTGAGTCTACAGGCCGACGCTCTATCCACTGAGCCAAACCGGTTAAGGCGCTCCTTTTTTTTTTTTTTTTTTAAATAAAATTTTGATGAAATCACCAAAACCACTCATTATTAGGTTTTTCTCTCCCTCTTCATTATTACTTCATGAGGTAAAAACTTTAATAGGCCCATCTTAAAAATAAAGCCTAATTGAGGAAGTTGAAACTCAGTCAAGTTTAAGAATATCTTGCAGGTCATATTTATAAATAGTGGAACTGGAGTTAAGGTCTAGCAGTCGATTCTAAGATTCTTCCTTTTAAACCACTGTGATTTTTAAAATCTTCCTCTTATACTTAGCCATAACATCTATAAAGTCATATAAAACACTATGTGAGGTATGCAGTGCTATGTAAAAATACTATGTTACTAAGTGTTGCTTGAAACCGTTGCTTTAAAATGTTTTAAATCTGTCTTTTGGCTTTCGTGAGGAGAGTTTTTAATCAAACTTCATGCCATCATGTGGTGAGGTGAGAGCCTTGGCCAGTGTGAAAGTTGAGCAGAATTTTAATGTGATGGTTTCATCTAGTCCTATAATTAGACTCTTTGCTCCTTATATATGTCATTGTCATGTTCAAGGACATTAGTTTCCTCATCATCTCTCACTTTCTTCTTTCTGATCCCTATCTTCCACTCAACAAGAATAATCCCCCAAACACCATCTTATTGATGTGTATTAGTTAAGATTTTTATGAGCTGGCCTGACAAGAAAAGATATTTATCTTCACTTTACAGTAAAATATCACCAGAAACTATAATTAGTGCTGCATTGTGTTGACAATGGTGGCTCCTGGATGGGTGTGGTCACTAGAGGAAACTTTCATTATCACATATAATAAAAGGATAATATGCAAATCAACTGAATGGCAGAATGAGTTGTTGCTATGATGCACACCAACCACCAGGGGGCAGACGCTCAATGCAGGAGCTGCCCCCAGGTGGTCAGTGCACTCCCACAGGGGGAGCACCGCTCAGCCACAAACTGGGCTCACGGCTGGCAAGTGTGGCAGTGGTAGCAGGAGCCTCTCCTATCTCCATGGCAACACTAAGGATGTCCAACTGACAGCTTAGGCCTGCTTCCCAGGCCTCCCCCCCCCCCCCCAATTGAGGCCAGGGTAGTTGCACCCCACTGGTGCACAAATTCGTGCACTGAGACTCTAGTCTAATCTAATAAAAGAGTAATATGCAAATTAACCATCATGTCCAGTCCAGTCTAATTAGCATATTATGCTTTTATTATTATAGGTGATTTTATTGTCATGATCATGTTCAGCTTTTCAAAGAAGTATAAGATGTTATACAACTTCCTGAAGTTACTCTGAATGTAAATAATGTTTGTAGAAAGGCACGACATCTGTGATTATACTTGCTGCATGATATAAACAAGAATCACATGAATGTAATTGTTAAATGACAAAAATAAAATAAAAAAAACCCACCTCAACATAATAATAAAGATAGGGCAGGACGCTCTTTGTCTGAATCAACCACTTGAACTGGTTTGTATTTAGATGAGGAAATACTGGAAGAGCCCAGGAATGGTTTAAGATTGGTAGGTGTTTAGAAAGTTCATATTTCAGTGAGAGTTCTGGATGTTTCCCTGAAAAACCACTTATTGCAGTTGTCTGTGGCTAATGCATTCTTTAGATCAGTGTGAAGCTATATAACATGTGGGAAAAAGTGAGTCATGCAAGAGTAAATGAAAAGGCTTAAAGCAATTTTCCTGGGTTGTCTCAAAAGAGCTGAATGAGTGTTGAAAGGAATTAAACACTAGAATTTTCTCAGAGTTTTCATTAGCAGGTATGTAGCTTAAAGAGCCATGTGACTTCTTTCTGAGTTGGCAAGGGAACCAGAAAGTATTACAGAACTCTGCCTTCTAAAAAGCTTGCAATTACTAAAACTATAGTCACTTCAAGATGTCTGAAGAGTTCATCATCTATAAAGACAAATAACCTTACAGATCATTTTAACATTTTAAGTTTAATTTTTAAAAATGCTACCAGATACATTGAATTGCATTTTATTTCACTAACATTATCAAGTGAATAGGGAATTGACTGAAAACTGGAACCAAAGTGTAACTTCAGTTTGACAGCTGATATTTAATTTATTTTATGAGAATCTGTGACTATCTACTTTTTTCTTAGTCAATGTAATAGAGTTCTTTAACATTGTTGGCATGAATGGTTTCTTAAAATCTCTGCAGCATAGATATTTTCCCAGAAATGGAAGGATCATTGAACCTTCTATCTAGTCCATACATAAACATCTCTGTTGTTATTAAGCAACCTGTTCATTTGTTGTCTTCTCAGAGGTCATCCTCAATTATTCTTGACAACTAACACAATTTAAGCAAGCTATAATGTGAGTGATAATCCCAGGTTATGTCTATTTACTTAACGAAGATTTTTTTTTTTGCACTACCAGTTGTTTTGTTTTTCATTTGCTTTAAATTTTGTATTATTTCTCTTCAATGTAACTTTTTAAAATGTTACCATCAGTAATCAGGGGTTTATCTGAGAACTAAAGATAACAGCAACCAAGTTAGAATTCAGTCCAAATGGGGTGAAAAAATAAACAGCAAAACTAAACTAAAAAAATACAGTAGATTCTAGGATAACCATTGGATTGTAATGACTGGAAGCAGAACCAGCACCCTCATTTGTCCCACTCAGTGCAAAACAAAAATGTAGGGCTTCTTAAAATACTTTTTAAAATTACAATACAAAACCTTTTCTTTTGCCTGGCCAGTGTTGCTCAGTGGTTGAGTGTTGACCTATGAACCAGGAGGTCACAGTTCTATTCCCAGTCAGGGCACATGCCCAGGTTGTGGGCTCAATCCCCAGTAGGGAGCTTGCAGGAGGCAACTAATTAATGATTCTCTCATCATTGATGCTTCTCTCTCTCTCCTTCTCTCTCTCTCTCTCCCTCTCTCCCCTCTTCCTCTCTAAAATTAATTTTTAAAAGATTATATATATCTAATCTAATAAAATAGTAATATTCAAATTAACCATCACTCCAAGACACCTAAGCCACGCCCACCAGCCAATCAGAGCGACTGTATGCAAATTAACCCAGCAAAGATGGTGGCCGGCAGCCACGAAGCTGGAACAAGCAGGAGGCTTGCCCTGCCAATGCAGGAAGCTAAGGTTCCTATCTGCCTAGGCCGGCTATGGCAACAGAGTTTCCACAACCAAGTTTTAATTATAGAAGATAAATAAACCCCAGAGACCTGCTTCCAGCCTTGGGCTCAAGGAAGCGCTGGGAGCTTGGGTTGTCAGGGGAACCTGACCTGGGCTCCAGTTAAAGCAACAAAGTTTCAACTTTAGAAGTTAAATAAATTCCAGCCAGCCTCGCTACAAACAGCCAGCCCCTCACCCAGGCTGGCCAGGCATGGCAGCAGGTGGACATCCCTCGAGGGGTCCCAGACTGCAAGAGGGCATAGGCTGGGCTGAAGGACACCACCCCCGCCCCCTGAGTGCACAAATTTTTGTGCACTGGGCCCCGTGTGTGCATGTGTGTATGTGTGTATAAAATTATTATCATTTTTTTAGAAAATACTTTATTGTTTAAAGTATTTCATATGAATCCTTTTTACCCCATTGGCCTCTCCTGGCTCATTCTCACCCCCTCCCCAGCACATGCCCTCATTCCCCCTACTAACTGTGTCGATGAGTTATGCTTATATGCATGCATACAAGTCCTTTGGTTTATCTCTCCATCCCCCTTCCTCCTTCTCCTTTCCCCTGAGGTTGGATGGTCTGTTTGATGCTTCTATGTCTTTGGATCTATTTTAGTTCCTCAGTTTAAGTTCATTTTATTCCACATATGAGTGAGATCATGTGATATTTAACTTTAAAAAAAACACAAATGTTTCCTTTATCCATGGGCTCTGGTGGGTTGTTTTTTTTTTTAATCTTTATTGTTCATATTATTACAGTTGTTTCTCTTTTTTCCCCCATAGCTCCCCTCCTCCTAGTTCCCACCCCATCCACTGCCCTTATCTCCCCTGCACTGTCCTCATCCATAGATGTACGATTTTTGTCCAGTCTCTCTCCACACCCCCAACACCCCTTTCCCCCTGTGAATTGTCAGTCCACTCCCTTTCTATGCCTCTGATTCTATTCTATTCACCAGTTTATTCTATTCATCAGATTTTTTATTCACTTGATTTTTAGATTCACTTGTTGATAGATATGTATTTGCTGTTCATAATTTTGATCTTTACTTTTTCTTCTTCTTCCTCTTCTCAAAGGATACCTTCCAACATTTCATATAATACTGGTTGGGTGGTGATGAACTCTTTTAGCTTTTTCTTGTCTGTGAAGCACTTTATCTGACCTTGCCCAGTCATTCACAAAATGCACAGTGGTACTGCCAGTCACTGGAGAAGCACCTTCAAACCAGGAATATGAAAGCAGTTTATTCATTCCAGTGATTCTGGCATTCAGAATTTATCTTCAAAACAGCCTAAAGTTTCTACAAAAAATAGATAAACTCATTGCTTCAGAGTCACACTTTGTTTTTCTCTGCAAAATTGCATTACCCAGTTTGATCATATATTTTTCACGGTCTTAACTATGAATTACTTTTTGTTGTGGCCAACATTCTAATCCCTTCTCAAGATGATTTTTTTAACATCACTGGCAATATTAAAAAGAACAAGCATTTGAACAATAGCCATGTCATTAAAGTCCAGCTTCCTGAGACATTTTAGACAATATACAATAAGACACATATATCTCAATACATACACCTTTTAAAATGTGGTATATTTTAATAATAAATCATCATAGACCAAACTCAGGAAAGGTTAAGAAATGAGTAGCTCATGAAAAACTTCATAAAATGTTCTTAGAAAGCTTCAACACTCACAGATGAAAGAGCTTCATGAAAGAGCAGATATTCAGTTGGGGCCCTACAAAATGACTAGATTTCAACTAATCAGGGAGGTTAAAATTCAGTGTATTAGTGATGGATTGTGTGTTGTTGTTGTCATACATGATTTGAGATTATTAATAAGCAACATGGACAATTCTACAAAATAAAAATAAATTATTAACAGTCTGAATATACTGAGGATGTTATATCTTAAAGGATGAAGGAAATCAGGTCATATAAATCTAGTGGAACCAAGATAATAGAAGACCTTGACAACTCCCACTGTGATCACTTGTAAGCAATAAGGTGCCACAGGACATTTCATACAACATTTATAGATGCATCAGTAAAATGATTGCTTAGGAAGTGCTATATGAACTCATGTAGAGCTGTAGATGATAAAGTCAAGGAAAAAAATAAGAAGAATTGCAGGAGGTACAGATTATTGACCATTAAGATCAGTAGGCATCAATAGAGATAAAAAGCAAATATAAAAAATATAGGTACACCTTAATAAGGAAAAATGATTTAAATGTCATCAGTAGCTACATTTAGACACCAGAAAAGAGGAATGAAGTAAGGTGAACCACATTTCAAACCATGGTGAGCAGAAGTTGCCACTTCTCAGGAGAACAATATGAAGTAATGAGAGGTAGGGACATCTCCTAAATATAATTTTGAAGTGACAGTGAAATAATTTAAGAAATGGGTATTCAATACCTATTTCTTAACTTATTTAGTTTTAGCTCAAAGTTGATAGGTAGATAGGTAGGTAGGTAGGTAGGTAGGTAGGTAGGTAGGTAGGTAGGTAGAAATATAGATAGATAGATTCCCAGCCCAGAAACCCTTTTCACAAAGGTAGAAGGGAAATAAACAGTTTTGTTATTGAATTACCATTAAACCACAATGTAATGACTGTCACAGGCAATTCTTGAAAGTGATTCAAAGACAGAAACCCTTGTACGTAGTCAAGCAGATATAATCAATAATGTTCTCAGGATAAACAATAACTGGTTTTCAAAATCACTTGACAGCACAACTGGTAACACATAGTTTATCCTACATTTACAAGGTAATTGAGATGACATGCAGTGTTAAATAATTGGCTTTAAAAATATGATTCAACTTTTTCTATCTTTCTCCTGAGAGGTAGTTGGGAGTTAGGCCCCTACCCTGCTGCAGAACGGGGAGAGATGGCCTGTGTCTTCCTTGATGATCACCTCTTAAAAAGCTAGTTCCTGGGTCCTTGACAAATCCATTCCTGGTTTTAAAGCTGACAAGTAGCTTCTTTTGCTTTTTAAGAGGCTGAGATAGTTTCACGAGACAGAAAACCACTTCCATGCCTCCTTGCTCGTTCTGTCCTCTCCAGTTTCCTGATCACAGAACTCAGTTCTAGCACAATGTGCTGTCTTCACATTATGCTTCTATACGTTATTGGCTCCTGGTTTCTCTATCTCTGAGTTGAGTTCCAGTTTTCAAGCGTTCTCTTCATCTTCTTTAACTCTCCCAGTCCAAACTCCCCACCCATCATCAATACACCCACTTATTATATCTATAGTCATTCAGACTCATTGGTGGACCAGCTCAGTAGGGTATGCCTGGGAGCAGCACAGTTGAATGAATGACTGAGGTCACTTTTAAAGAAATAATTTACATTCTTTTCATTTCCTCTCAAACATATGTATCATCTCCCTCTTCTTCTAAGGAGAAGAGGATTAATAGAAAATAGATGTCTTTTTTACCCAGATAAACTTTTTGTTATTGTTTAAAACATGCTGGTATTTTTAAATGATGTGGAGATACTTTTGCTTCTCTAATGTGAATAGAGTCTTCAAACTTTTCAGTCCTGCCATATGCACAGCATGGAAGTAAAACATAACTGTTGAATTGTATGTGTGAGGAAATAAATTTCCAATCATGTATACATAGAGACCTGTGAAATCTAACTAACCATCTGTTTTATTCTACTCCAGGGAGTCTAGATTTTTTTGTTTGCTTTCCCAAGATTTTGATTTATGCTTACCCAATCATGAATGAGACTTGTGAAAAGATACACCAGATTTTTCCCAACACTTATATCAGTAAGTGTAGAGTCACAGTGGGAGACTAGAAATTTATTCATGCCTGAATGTTCTATAAGTTATATATGATATCTATTTAATAATTATTTTCCATACAAACAACTGTAAACCTTCTTTTGCCAAAATCTGTATGTTGATAGAAGGATCAAACTTTTTCATAACAAGCTAACCAAAGAATGAGACAAGATCTATATCATACTTGTTAAATATATACTAGTATGTGTGTGTGTGTGTATAGTGATATATATATATATATAATCTAATAAAACAGTAATATGCAAATTAACCCTCATTCCGTTACACCTAAGCCACGCCCACCTGCTGATCAGAGCAGTGATATACAAATTAACCCAGCCAAGATAGCTGCTGGCAGCCATGGAGCTAGAGCAAACAGGAGGCCAGCAATGGAGGAAACTGCCTTCCTAGGCTGGCTGTGGCCTCCCCTCAAGGCAACAAAGTTTCAATTATAGAAGATAAATAAATCCTAGAAACCTGCTTCCAGCCAGCCTCACTGGGACCTTGGGTCAATGGGAGCTGTGGCCAGCCTGAAAACAGCCCTCAGCCCCTCACCCATGCTGGCCAAGCATCCCAGTAGGGACCTGGATGCTGAAGGGGCTGTGGGCAGCCTGAAAATGGCCCTCAACCCCTCACCCAGGCTGACCACACCCCCATGGGGTGAGGGTTCCCACTGGGGGGCTTGGCCAGCCTGCAAACAGCCATCAGCTCCTCACCCAGGCTGGCCAGGCACGCCAGCAGGTGGACACCCCCCAAAGGGTCACAGACTGTGAAAGGGCACAGGCTGGGGTGAGGGACACCCCTGAGTACACATATTTTTGTGCACTGGGCCCCTAGTGTGTGTGTGTGTGTGTGTGTGTATGTCACAATTTTAAGAAATGAGGCAGGGTCTGCATGTTATGAATGGTGAAACCAAGTCTCACAGACATTGAATAACTTACTCCCCCATCTCCATTCAGGATAAGGAGAATTTTTAATATGATCAAATTGTTAAGATCTCATATCACCAATAGAGTTGTGTTTTACTAGATGAATGTATTAACTTATGTATTTAACAACTGCTTGCTGAGGTTGGACAATGTTCCAGCAACTATGCTAGCTGGAGGGACACAGTGCTGACACAACAGCAAGATTTATTCCTCCTGAAGACCACCGGGGTGTCCATGAATGTGTCTTTTTACCTTCTGGGTCCACATCGTAAGACTGGGCAAGAACTGTCTTCTAGAAGCAGATCTCACCTGAATCTCTTAGTTTTCCATTTTCTTCACACATACCACTACTTTGCTAAATTCAACAAAATTTATTTTCCAAAACTGAGTCCCTTAGATTCCAATGTGTTCAAAGTAAGAGGCTTTATTTTAGTTACTTATAAATATTTCAATGCACCTTTTAAAAGCTAGTTTTTAAATTGTGGTAAAATACACATAAAATTTATCATCTTAACCATTTCAAATGTAGAGCTCAGAGGGACTAAGTACATCCTCACTGTTATGCAGTCATCCCAACATCTATCTCTAAAACTTTGTTATCTTTCAAAACAGAACTTCTGTCCCCAATGAACAAAAAGTCCCCATTTCCTCCCTTCCCCCAGCTTCTGGAAGCCATCATTTTATTTCTTCTTGACTTTATGAATTTGACTACCCTAGGAATCAGCTAAGCTTTTATAGGACAGCCATCCATTAGTGAACTTTGATGGCTTATTTGGCTCTTGCAAGCTGTGTAACATATTTCGCACTTGGATTCATCACCTCATAAGGTAAGAGTTGTGAGCAGAAGTTGGGATGCAGGCTTTGTGGGTGTGTTCGTGGCCACAGTACCATTAAGATAGCAACAAAACTCTCGATACCCACAGCAATAGTACTGAGACTCAAATTCAGACCTGTCACATGCCCACTCCAACTCCTGGGCCAGAGCTCTCTTCATTATGTCAGAATAGAGATGCTGTCCCTGTGGAGGTTCATCTATTTTGAAAATATTTTCCTTTTTTTTCACTTTCAAATATCCCCTCTGTGCCTTCTTCCACCTCCATCCATCCCCACTCCCCACCTGATCACCACTCTGTTGATCATCCCCATGAGTTTTCTCTCTTTGTTATTTAACCCCTCCACCCCCAATCTGTCCCCCAGAACTGTCTACCTGCTCTCTATCTATGAGTCTGTGTCACTCGTGTGTGGAATTTAATGAACAAACTAAAAATAGTTTTCTTGAAAAAAATCCAGCTTATGCTTCAAAAAACTGGTCCCACACAGGTTACAAATACCTCCCTACAGAAAAAAATATCTGAGGGAGGAGAACAATTTATAATGATAAAGTCAATCAGAGCATTGCATGTATATGTATTGATTCATTGGTTTCTTTTTTTTTTTTTATGCCTGCAACACCATGTGAAAATTTAAGAGTAACTCAGGTTTCTTTGTATCACTTATTTTTTTCATCCTGCAGACAATCTCACTTACACTTTCCTTGTCTTTTCCTCTAGAACTAATGTCATGATCTGATCTCTATATGCCTTTAAAAAACAACAACTTAGTAATAAAAATGACAAGTGCTAGTGGCTGTGACCCGGTGGGTTTTTCTCTTCTTCCCAATGCTGATAGAAAAATAACTTTTCACTCAGGGAACCTATATTTCTGCTCTGCCTCTTAGTGTTTAAGCCAGCTCCCCACTGTGCTAAGTCAACCTTCCCAGAAGCTAATCCGTCATTCTCAAGTGGTCTTCCTTCTGAAATTGGTTTGATGCTCTGGCAGTAAAGAGCTTCTGTGTAATGTGGGTTACAGGAGTTTAACAGCCACTTGGGCTGGGGCTTATCCTGTTGCCTTAGAAACAATGATTGTGTGTGCCTGCCCTAGAGAACAGGTGGGGCATAGGTATTGTACTAATCTGTTGAAGATCCCAAGTAAAATTAATTATAAAGTATATTGAGGAAGTTCTGAACATAAATATTGTGTGTGTGTGTGTGTGTGTGTGTGTGGTTTTGGCTTTGGTTTTGAATGTGTCAACATCAATGAAGGGGCAAAAGCATTTTGCATATACCTTACCACTTTCCTGGAGAAATATTTATATTTATGAAACTTTTATTTTAATAATACATGTGTAAAGGATAAACATAACATCTACAAGTACAAAACCTTTACCAACTGAGGTGACATGTGGCTATTGGGGAGGTCACTGCACATTTACATAATGAAATGTAGCTATTAGGGGAGGAATCCATGTGTTTATTTTAGAGAATGAAAGGCAGGACAATTATATTTACATGTTTTTCAAAAGAGTGCGTATTGTCACTGATAAGAAATGGTTCTAAGCTAAAGTTCCTAGTACATGGCATGTGGTTTAATTTCAGTTATATAAACATGGGAATAATCTAAAGTTTAAATTTCATTTTAGTCATATGTGAGTCTCTATTATCCAGGAAAATGCAATTTCAGTCTCTGTAAACATAAAAATCAAAATCCAGTGACTGCTTTCATATCTATAACATCCCATTCAAAATTCATACTGCCCAGCTCTCACAGTTGAAGAACAAATCTTTAAAAACAACACAATATATATTATTCGTATTCCTCTTCAGGTTTAGACTTAGTTTGCTAAATGTTCCCAGAAGCTAATATCAAAGACTTGCGCATCTGTGAGCAGTAGGGAAATCTAAAGACCTCTGTGTCTTCCTATCTGTGCATGTGTGTGTGTGAGATGATGAGGATTTATGCAGTCTGTTTTCAAATTACAGTTTCATGATATAAAATTTTAATGTTCAATTCTCTTGGGTCTTACTCTCTAATCGGGGGTCCTCACACTACAGCCCGCGGGCCACATGCGGCCCGCCGAGGACATTCATCCAACCCGCCGGATGTTTTTGCCACCTTATTTTTTTTTTTTTACTTCAAAATAAGATATGTGCAGTGTGCATGGGAATTTGTTCATAGTTTTTGTTTTTTAAACTATAGTCCGGCCCTCCAGTGGTCTGAGGGACAGTGAACTGGCCCTCTGCTTAAAAAGTTTGAGGACCCCTGCCTAAGTAGATATTGGAATAGTAGAGTTTTTTTGTTTTGTTTTTTTTGTTGTTGTTGTTTTCTTTGTTATTGATGCTGGGTTTTATTTTAAAAGCTAACTTTATTGCAATTAAATTCCCTTTTTTAGGTATACAGTTCTATGATTGTTGATAAAGTGCTCACAGTTGTAACCATCATCCAAATCCAAATATAAAATTATTTTCATTACATCAAAAAGTTTCTTTGTGCCTCCTTATAGTCCGTTTCTTCTCCCAAAGCCCAGTCCCTGGCAGCAACTGATGTTTTCATTTTTGTACTATTATTAAATGGATATTTAGGGAGCAGATTGCAGGGCTGGTAAGAAGCATAAAGGTTACAGAAATGATTTTTGTTTCCTTGATTTTTCTTAATACTCTTATCACATTTCACTGTAATGCAATTTAAACTTGCTAGCTGTAGTCTCTCCAAGAGACTATCGGCCTTGTGACCTAATTTCACTTGTGTTACCTTCAACATGCCACTGAAACTTGTCTGTTCATTGTAATTAATAAAGGTGAATTAGAAAATATCTAATATTTTAAAGTATTTAAATCTTCTAGTCTAATCTCTAAAGGAAACTCTAGTTTACAGAGTTCTGGGTTATTTTTAACTGTCCACTATAACCCAAATAAAAATGACAATATTTTCCCTGTTTCTCCTGTCTCTTTCTCTCCATCATGTTCCCTTCACAGGTGAATTCTGAGTAATCAACTTTTAAAGCAATATTGTCTATGTTTTTTTAAGTACAAAAGTATTGCAGGCAGGTTAGCAAAAATAAATACCATAGTGTAAATATTAAAAGTGAAGATACTCTCCCCCACCCATTTACCTTTTACCCTAAAATATATCAATTTCAAACTTTGGATGCATATTCTGTAGGCTTCCTATTTATAGACAACATTTTTTTTTAATCTAAATGAATTCAAATAAAAGAAAAATGCATAAATTGCCCTTTTAACTCAATAAGTTATTATAAATATCTTTCTGTATAAGTAACATAGACTTAAATCACATTCGTTTAACTATCCAATAGTTTCCCACAGTAAAGTTTGGGCATCATTAACATTCAAGCAGAGATGAACATGTAGTTTGCTTCTCATTTTTCTGCTTCACGGATACATACATATTTGTACAATTGGGTCACTGTTTCTTACGATAAAAAATGCCAAGAAATAAAATTGCTGTTTCAAATGATGTGTGCATTTAAAATTTGGATGTTTGTGCACTTTTTTTTTCTTGTAATAAATACTAATTATACTACCATTGCCATTATGAAAGCCCTTCTTTCTCACACCCTTCTTAACAAAGAATGTCAATAATTCATTGCATTTCAGCCAATCAGGTAGGAAGAATATAGTGCATCCCTGTTGTTTAAAGTTAGAGCTTCCCCATCCTCAATAAGGTTAAGCATCTCTTAGAAATTTCTTAGGGGTCTGTGTTTACCCTTTGGTGAAGGCTCACGTCCCAGTGCCTGGTTATGTTGATTGGTTGTGAGCCGTTTCAATACTAATTTGAAGGATTCCTGTTCAGAAAAATATGACCTGTGTTATAATATACATTACAAATTTTTATCTGAGTCTACCTTCATCTTTTCAACATTGTTCAAGCATCAAAGAGTTAGTTTCTTATGTTGTTTTTTTTTTAAGAACAGTGCTTCTCAGTTCATGCCACTAATTAGGATCATGGCAGAACCTTTACAAAAAGACTGCAGACCGGGCCACCACACACACGGATTGGAGTTCAGTTGACTGGGGTGACATTAGAACAAAGTTCTCCAGGTGATGCTAACGTTCACACAGAGTTGGGAAGAACTGCTGACTGTGTACAAATCACCTGGGGGTTTTGTCAAAGCACAGATCCTGGGGTGAAGCCTGAGGCCCCAAGAGATGTGTGTACTGTTGATGGTCCATAGTTCACACTGCATTAGCAAGGTTTTATGGTGTCTGGTTTTTTATTCTTGCTTAAGAAGACTTTCTGAACTTACGATTATAAAACTTTCTTTTCTCCTATATTTTCTTCTAATACTTTTTATAATTTTATAGAAATTACTAGTGACCCAGTGCACGAAATTCATGCACATTAAAAGGGGATTAATTAGAGGAAATATTTTAATATTGCTATTTGTCCTCTCTCTATAATAGAAGTGCCAGAGATTAAAGAAAATTAATAAAACGTATATGAAAATCTTCCTCCTGTCAGAGTCTGGGGTGCACCATGGAACCCAGAGTCAAGTTTTCAACCACCCACGTGCACCTCAAAATTGCTCGAGATCCAAACCTGGACGGCCCCCCTTCATTGGGGAGATCCAGACCCAGCCGGTCCCACCTTGTCAAGCCCTGCCAGGTGGGGGAGGGTGCAGCCTCAGGTCCCCTGGGTGCCAGGGCAGGGGGGCACGACCTGAGGTCCCCCATCAAGCTCTGCTGGGCAGAGGGAGTGGCCTGTGATCCCCCAGCCTGGTGCCGGGGCAGGGGTCACAGCCTGAGGTCCCCTGGCCTGGTGCTGGGGTGGGGGGCATGGCATGAGGTCCCCTGGCCAAGCACCAGAGCAGAGGGCACACCTTGAGGGCCCCGTCAAGTCCTGCTGGGTGGGGGGCACAGCCTCAGGTCCCTGCTGATTGCTCCTTAAGGCTCATTATGGGAACTTAGCCTCACCTGTGGGTGCAAATTGACGGAGTGATGGTCAATTTGCATATTCCCTTTTTATTATATAGGATAACTGCATTTGGACTTATATTTTTAATAATATAGATCTAATTTTTAATATTAGAGATTTAATTCCATTTTCTGAATTAATATCAAATTGAACCACCCTATTTATTAGGTAGATGTAAACATTTTTATATTTCAAAGTAATATTTTTTTAAAAGTTTTCCAAAAATTCATATGTTGCTAAAAGTAGAATCTTTGATGGTTTAACTAATATGTAGGCTTACATTTTAAAATTCATTTTATTTCACAGAAGCAACTTATATCCTGAAAATAACAAAAATGTTAAGATCAAGGAATTTTTCTTCTTGTCCATTTGATCTTTAAATTTCAAATGTGTTGATTTTCACAACCTAAATATGACTTAAAATTAAATGCCAAATGCAAGAAAAACCAGCATGGGACATGTCTTTATTTTCATCTGTATTTGTGATACTCCGTAGAATACCATGATAATCTCACTTCCTAACAGTAATTCAGTGAATAGTAAGAATGCTACAGTTTTGGAAAATGTAGTGCCATCAGGAACCAGCTTTTGCTGAAAGCAGAGTACAAACGCTTTCTCCCAGTCCTTTATGCATACTATCACATACAAAATAAGCCACAGAACCCTAGCCAGTTCACTCAGTAGGTAGAGCATCAGCCTGTGGACCAAAGAGTCCTGGGTTCGATTCGAGTCAAGGGCATATATCTTGGTTGCAGGCTCCTCCCTGGCCCAGGCCCTAGTTGGGGCTTGTGCAGGAGGCAACCAATCGGTGTGCTTCTCTCACATTGATGTTTCTATCTTTCCCTCTCTTTTCGACTCTCCCTAAGAATCAATGGAAAAATATCCTCGGGTGAGGATTAACAGCAACAGAAAATACAAAATAAGCCAGGACTGAGGACTTTCAAATAACCATCCTAGGGTATTGGTGATAATGATACTTATAAGGTGAACAAGTAGCTGCCTTGTGCGTAAGTTAAGGTAGTCAGCATGTACAGGAACTAAGGAGACATTCAAATGAGTAAGAGTTTGAATGACATGCTGATAAATCAAGAGTATAAATAGAAATTAAAACTGATATGTCTTTTAATCTACAGCATATTAAGTTATCTCATGATATAAATAATTTTTTAAAAAGATAAATGGTTATTGAATAAATGAGTTGTGCATAGCATGAATTTTACTAATTTAGCCTAGCAGTTTTCTTTTTTTTTTTTTTTTAATATATTTTATTGATTTTTTTTTTTTTTTTTTACAGAGAGGAAGGGAGAGGGATAGAGAGTTAGAAACATCGATGAGAGAGAAACATTGGTCAGCTGCCTCCTGCACACTCCCCACAGGGGATGTGCCTGCAACCAAGGTACATGCCCTTGACCGGAATCGAACCTGGGACCCTTCAGTCCGCAGACTGATGCTCTATCCACTGAGCCAAACTGATTAGGGCTAGCCTAGCAGTTTTCCGTTAGGATATTCTACTAGAAATAAATTCCCATGAGTGGTCTAGCCCTTGGGAACTCATAGACACATGCTTTTTTCTTTTTTCATTTTTAGTAAAGTCACAGCTCATTTAATAAATGGGTCACCAATGGCCAGTTATATCTTCCATGCATTTTTAATCGAATATTATTTTATTATTTCTTGAGCTAGATATTCAAAGAATCTTTTTTTTTTTTTGGTATCTGAAATTATGTTATTCAGAATTTTATAGCTAAGTAATTAAATGATATAGCCCAATATTATTATTATTATTAAAAGGAAAATGACTTTGGTGTTTACAAAGCAAATGTTTTTTTTTTTCTGCTAAGCAAAAGACATCATTCTTTAAATAGTTTAGAAGAAAGTCAATACTGGAAATTTTCTTTTATATTCTTTAATGTAGAAGACATTGATGTTTCTATTACTAGAAATAATGAAGCCCAAATTTCAGACTATTTGTTTGTTTAGTGACAAATACTGAATGACAAAGTAAGTTTACAGAATTAAAATGTGTCCACATTCTTTGTGTATTAGCGAACACATGAGTTGTGTTTCTAAATGTACCAGATACCCATTTCTTTAAAACATGTATGTGAGGGTTCATCTTAAAAATTAATTTTTGTTTTATGCATTTAATCCATTTACATTTAAAGTAATTATTGATATTGATAGGTACAGATATGTTGTTTTTTCATTCTTTATACCTATGACCCCCCCCCCACCTTGCTTTCCTTTCTTCTTCTTAACATTCTTGTAATACTAGTTTAGTGTTAATGAACTCCTTTAGCTTTTTTTTTTTTTTTTTGTCGGGAGAGCTCTGTATTTCATCTTTAATTTTAAATACTAGCTTTGCTGGGTAGAGTAATATTTGCTGTAGGTCCTTGCTTTTCATCATTTTAAATAATTCTTGCCAATCCCTTCTGGCCTGCAAAGTTTCTGTTGAGAAATCAACTAACAGTCTATGGGTGCTCCACTGTAGACAACTAATTGCTTTTCTCTTGCTGCTTTTAAGAGTCTCTCTTTATCTTTAACTTTTTGCTTTTTTTATTATGATGTATCTTGGTGTGGTCTCTTTGGATTCATCTTGTTTGGGACTCTGTGTTTCCTGGACTTGTATGTCTTTTTCCTGCATGAAGTTAGGAATGTTTTCAGGCATTATTTCTTCAAAGAGGTTCTTGATCCCTCTTTCTCTTTCTTCTCCTTCTGTTACCCAAAAATTAAAAATGGAACTGCCTTTTGACCCAGCAATTCCTCTTTTGGAATATATTCTAAGAAACCCAACACTGATTTGAAATAATAGATGTACCCCTATGTTCATTGCAGAACTATTTACAATAGCTAAGGTTTAGAAGCAGCCCAAGTGCCCATCTATACTAATAATCTATACTAATAAAAGGGTAATATGCTAATTAGACCAGATAGACCAGACGTCTTCCAGATGTCCTTCTGGACATACTTCCAGACAAAGCCATGGTGGTGGGGGCCAAGGCAAAAGTAGTTAGGGGCGATATGGCCAGCGGGGGGGGGGGAGCGGTTAAGGGCAATCAAACTGGCAGGGGAAAGCAGTTAGGGATAGGCAGGGGAGCAGTTAGGGGCATCAGGCAGGCAGGTAGAGTGGTTAGGGGTGATCAGACAGGCAGGCAGGTGAGCAGTTAAGAGCCAGTGGACCTGGATTGCAAGAGGGATGTCCGACTGCTGGGTCCTGGATTGGAGAGGGTGAAGGCCAGGCTGAAGGACAGCCCCTCCCCCCATGCATGAATTTTGTGCACCAGGCCTCTGGTCAGTAGATAAGTGGATTAGAAAGCTGTCGTACATTTATGCAATGGAATACTACTCAGCCATAAAAAACAAGGAAATCTTACCTTTGTGAGAGCACAGATGGACCTAGAAGATATTATGCTAAATGAAATAAACCAGTCAGAGAAAGACTTTGATTTTATTTATATGTGGAATCTAATGCAAAAATAAACAAAATAGCAAAAGACTCATAGAACCAGAGAACAGACTGATAGCAGTGAGGGGAGGGTGACTAGCAGGCTGGTGAAATAGGTGAAAGGACTAAGAAAAACAAAACAAAAAGACTCTCATAGACAAAGACAACAGTATCATGATTACAATGGGGAAAGGGAGACAGGTACAAGAGAGTAAGTGTATTTAATATTTTAATTGAGATATGTGTATCTCAATATGAGTGGCTAGGTCACAAGGGCTTATCTCAATGAATCTATGTGGTAGGCAGAACCCAGGAAAAGAAATAGAACAATGATAGCTCCCCAGAAGCCTGACATCATCCTCCCCAAAAGAAAGATTTATTTTCATTTCTAATAGGATAGTCTAAAGTTCCTGATAGTAATTGGAATCATATTGTGTATGCTCTTATGTTACATCCTATCTAATAAAAGAGTAATATGCAAATTGACCATCACAAGATGGCTTCCCCCATATGGTCAAAGATGGCTGCCACAAGATGGCCAGCAAGGGAGGGCAGTTGGGAGGGACCCAAGACTTCAGGGGAGGACAGTTGGGGGGGACCCAGGCCTGCATGGGAGGGCAGTTGGGGATACCCAGGCTTGCAGGGGAGAGCAGTTGGGGGGGAGCCAGGCCTGCAGGGGTGGGCAGTTGGGGGGGAGCCAGGCCT
>PVJC01011924.1:0-40626 GCA_004026665.1 Murina feae | reverse complement strand
CTGATTTCTCAACAGAAACTTTGCAGGCCAGAAGTGAGTGGCAAGAAATATTCAAACTGATGAACAGCAAGAACCTATAGCCAAAATTACTTTACCCAGCAAAGCTATCATTCAGAATTGAAGATCAGATAAAGAGCTTCACAGACAAAAAAAAGCTAAAGGAGTTCATCACCACCCAACCAGTATTATATGAAATGCTGAAAGGTATCCTTTGAGAAGAGGAAGAAGAAAAAGTAAAGATAAAAATTATGAACAACAAATACACATCAGCAAGTGAATCTAAAAATCAAGTGAATAAAAAAATCTGATGAACAGTATAAACTAGTGAATAGAATGGAATCAGAGTCATAGAAAGGGCGTGGACTGACAATTTTTGGAGGGAAAAGGTGTTGGGGGTTCGGGAAGAGACTGGACAATAATCGTATACCTATGGATGAGGACAGTTGGGGGGGGTAAGAACAGAGGGTGGGGTGGGAACTGGGAGGAGGGGAGCTATTGGGGGGGGAGAGAAACAACTGTAATAGTATGAACAATAAAGGAAAAAATGAATTAAAAAATACTGTTTAGAAAGTACCTAACATATTTCTGGTCACAGAATAGATGGCAACATGTGATAGATACAATGCTTATCATCTTCATTATAATCATCCTTAGTATTAATAACACAGGGTAGGAACCACAAGTCTTATAGGCCCCTTCAGAATATCGGGATCTACCACAGTTGGATAATTAGGGCAAAGACTTGCAGGTTGCAGAAAAGATCCTCTTTCTCAAGTTCAAATATTTGCTTATCCTGCAGGCAGAGGAGAGCCTGCTTTACAGATTAACATGATATCCAATTTTAAACTTCCCATGTTGGAACTGGGGATTCTAAATAATGACCTAGAGATTTGAATATCAACATTCCCCAGAGAGGAAATAGCCAAATGGCATTCTCTATTGCTTTCAGCAAATCCAATTAGCTGAAAGCTCAATTTACAATGAATCATGAGAGGAACTTGTGAAAAGAACACTGAATAAAGAGAGCTATGATCTAGTAAAAATAACGTCCGTAATTAATATTTACTCTCTATGCAGTTTAAAGCACATTTCATAGTACTTGATCTTTACAACAACCTCATGAGCACATATTATCATTTTCCCAGAACCCAGTCTCACTTAGTCCTGCTGACTATGCCTTAACTGTATCTGGGCCCCAGCTCTTCCTTTCCATAACCATAAATACGGTCCTAAACAGGGTCTCATCACCTCTTACCTGGTGTATTTCAACAGACTCCTCATTGCTCTTTCTTAGTTTAACACCCTCCATTTCATTTCCTACCCTTATGAAAGAAGGCTCTTTCTAAGTCATAAACGTGATCAGTCACTCACTTGTATAAAACCTGTTAAATTCTCTGCCCCAAATTACCATGGTTTTCTTCCTCCCATCCTCCTTTTTTTTTTCCTTTCAGTGTTCTCTGTTGGGAAAATTCTGCTTCATAAGTCTCATGTACCTAGACAGTATTATGGTAAGTGAAATAAGCCTTTCAAAGAATGATTATGGTAAGTGAAATAAGCCAGTCAAAGAACGACATATGAATTCACTTAGATGTGGAATCAAACAAAATTAACTAACAAACAAAATAGAAACAGACTCATACATACAGAGAATAGATGGACAGCTGTCAGAGGGGAGGGTGTTTGGGAGGTGGGTGAAAAAGTGAAGGAAGTAAACAGTATAAATCAGTGGTTGCAGAAGAGCCATAGAGATACAGATTACAGTATAGGGAATATAGATAATAATACAGTGATAAGTACTTTTGGAATCAGGTGGGTACTTGAAACAGAGGGACCACTCTGTAAAGTACATGATTTTCTAACCCCTTTGTTGTACATCTGAAACTAATACAAAATAATACAAAGTATAATTGAAAAATAAAATTTAAGCCCAGCTGGTGTTGGCTCAGTGGTTGAGCATGGTAGGAACTATAGTAGATGAGTGAGTAAAAAATGATCTACTCATTCACAGTAGATGAGAGAATGAAAAAACTGTGGTACATTTACACAATGGAATACTACTCAGCTGTAAACAAACAAACAAACAGAAATCTTACCTTTTGTGACAGCATGACCTATGAACCAGGAGGTCATGGTTTGATTCCTGGTCAGGGCATATGCCTATGTCGTGCAGGAGGCAGCTGATCAATTATTTTATCTCATCATTGGTGTTTCTATATCTCTCACTCTCCCTTCCTCTCTGAAATCAACAAAAATACATTTAAAAAAGAAAAGAAAAAGAAAAGCCGCAATGAGCACAGCTGCTTCATTGAGGTGAAGAACTCGGAAAGCACTTGTTTGCCTCCCACTCTGTTTCGTTGCCCACTCCCTAATCCAAGGAACCTAGGTAACACAACTTGACATGTCAGTGGCCTGTAGAATAAAGTTAAAACTCTCTATCTGATGAGAGAGTCCACATTTAACCATCAGGCTCTCAGCGAAAAACTTACACAAATTACCAAGGCAACAGGACAGGTAGGCCTCCAGTGGCATAGAGCTGATGTAACATCTTTGAGGGGTGGAAGAGGGGAGGTCAAATGGAGAATGGCCAGCATACCTACCTTCCAACCTTCTCTTTGATCAAATGGAACCTTTTGCAGTTATCTGAATGAAATATGCATGCTGACACTTTAAACTTTTGTAATAGTTGTTTTTCCAACCCAATGCCACGCATATCATGTCCTGGGTGTAAACTCTCTTATTCACCTGCCCTTCCTTCAGACTATTTGTTTCATCTTTTAACATGCTTTTTTATTTCACTTTATGCTTAATTCTATCATGATTAAATTTTCATGGCTGAATGTTATGAACAGGGAACATGTCTTATTTATCTTTTGATCACCATCTCAGCAGTTAGCACACAATAGGTGCTCCATCGATATTTGTTGAACTAAAGGTGAGGTTTTATTTCAATAATAAACAAAAGCACATAAAGTGTACAAACACTGGCTACTATCCTGGCTGAGTCTCTAATCTGTAGGAAATGTTTATTTGTTTTACAAAATAATTTGATTGACAAAAACTGAATTAACAAATGACCCTTCTCAAAACAAAGCTATTGCATTACAAGAGGTGAGCCATTTTCTCACCAATCAAATAGATTGACTAAATTTTGGGCTGTGAACTAATTTTGGAATCTTCCTGGAAAAAGATGATGTGTAGGAAGGGAGAAAGATAAATGTATATATATATATATATATATATATATATATATATATATATATATATATATATATATATTACAGGGCTTTCTGGCAGCTGTATGCTGTTCCCTCAGTAATCTGAGCTTTTGACCAAGAAAAATCAGTGCATGGAAGCTGAAAGCTGATATGAGTGATCACCATAGAAACAGGGTGGCTCTCTGAATAGGTCAAGACTTGACTGCATCCAAATCAGTATATTATCATAGCATAAGAAAGAATATAGAAAACCAAAGTGAAGGGGACCCCTTACAATGGAAAGTCTAAAAGAAAGAAAATTGGCAGACCAGTTCCCCAAACCCCAAGGGAAGACACTGAACCCAGAAAGCATGAAAATTCCAGTTGCTAGACAGAGAGGTTTCAACAGACCTCAGCTCCAATAAAATATCCTTGTGACAATATTCTTTCTCCATTGTTAATACTTTCCTTTTTCTTATTTCTTTTTTTTTCTTATTTTTCCTGAACAAAAATGGGACCTGGAGTGGAACTCATCCCACATCGTCTTAGGGATTCCCTTTGGAGTGCACTGTCCCTGCCTCCCACCTGCCTGGTGGCTGAAGCTTGCTACCCCTGCGGCACTCAGCAAGCCAGAGAGCTGGGAGATAATGTCCCCCCTAAACCCACACTCAGCAGACCTCAACCAGTGACTCATAGAAGGTGGTATATAAATACCCCAAATCCCAAACCCCCCTTTGATGAGATAGCACTCAGGAACACCTTCTACTGACTGCCTACACTTTCCTAGCAGGATTAATTCCAGTCACATAAAGAGGTCTCTGCTTGGAGGATGTACCCCTCATAGGTTTCTTGCCCTTTCCTGTCTTACTGCCTCATTCGCCCATGGGTATTTCCTGCTATCATCTTCCAAATAAAATGTTTGCACCTGGATCTTATTTTCAGGGAATGTTTCTGGGGAACTCAAATTAAGAGTGGCCATGTGTGTGAGCTGCATTTTCCTTTTCTGAAAATGCTATATAAATGCAAGTTGTGAAGAGTATATAAGATAATACATGAAAAATGCTTAGCACAGCGCCTGACACATTTGAACGCTATAGACATGTTAGCTACAATCTGCATTGCGATTCAGAGTTCAGTGTGTGCTGGATAAGCTAGATACCTTGTCAATGCTGAGGAGAGGAAGGCAAAAGGTGAACAAGATGCTACTCATTTCTGTCCTCACAGAACTTACAGTCTCATGGAAAATGGAAGTTAACTATTATGCCACATGATAAGAGCTATGTCATAAGCATATATGTAGCCACTTGATAAGGAGAGAAATGTATTGTGCACATACTAGAATTTAGCATGGTATTGGGGCCTCAGAGAATACTTCATAGAGTGTTGACATTTCAGGATTGATAGGAGTTGGCCAAAATATGTGTGTGTGTGTGTGTGTGTGTGTGTTTAGGTTTGGAGAGACAATATTGTAGGGGGAGAAAATCATATGTAAAAAGATATGTATGATAGAAACATGGAGAGAGGTAGAAAGAAGGCAAGGACAAAGATTGTTCATAAGTGCCTTTAAGGAACAGAAAAAAGTTTACTCTAATCTGATGCCATATGCATCAAAGGACCACTACTTCAGTTCCCAAGGTTTATGTTTATTTATTGGTTGGTTGGTTGGTTTTTGATATTGGGAAAGCAGGCAGATGTTTGGTAAGCAAACAATGCTATTTAGTCACTAAAAGCAATACCTTGGCTGATTCAGTGAACACGCTAACAGGTATTCTAATTTAATTTGAATTTGTATCTTATGAGTTGGGTCACAGTCAGGCAAGTCCCTGGAGTTACATCAACTTTTGGCCACTAATAAGATGGAGATTATGGAGTTGAAGGGCTGAGAAAGCCACCCCGAGGCTCAGCCTCCTCACAGGGTGATGCCACTCATGGGTGGCTTCTGGGCTCTCTTCTTCTGGAGACAGCTTTGTCTTGCCATTGTGCCCTCGTGCTATGTCAGCATCCAATACCCATTCCTCCCCCCTGCCATTCTAGAGTTTAGAGCTCACTCTCTCTTCTAATGCAGGAAATGTACACCCTCAGCAACTTTATCAGCCAAGACCATCTATGAGAGCCTGAACAATCTTCCTTTCCCAAGCCCTGGGCCCAGGAGAAGTTATAAATCAGACAGCTGTGGTATGGGTGAATTAAATATTATGTGGTGCAGCTCTTTGAACTCATATAAGGGAAAGTGCTCAATAAATGCATGTTGTTGTTATTATTGCTTCTGGCTGTAGACCCTAAGGCATCTGAGACCCCTTACTTCTTAAATGTTTTCTTTTTCTTTTTAGTGGTTGCAATGAAACTTATCTGCTTATAGGTATTATCCTAGTAGTCTATCTTGCCTTTCATGTTGAGTAACTTCAAGAGCCAACAGCCATTGGAACTGCCACCACTCAGACATCATCAGGAAGACGTATGTTTTATTCTTAATTGGGTGGTATGGATTATTTTTCTTTTCAGTATTACTGGAAAGGGGTATGCGGGGATTTTCCAGAATGGTGCAATAAAAATAAAATGTGATTGATTAATTCAATAACTATGGCTAGGAAACATCTTATGAAGCAGTGGAGAGGAAATGCACAATGCCCTGAAGATAGAAGCTACATAACTCATATTTGCTTGAGAGAGAGAGACTCCTGAGCTAGATGCTGGCTTCCTGGAGAATAGCTTACTCTTGAAAGCATGTGACTTATTTTTCACGTGAACCTCATCTCATGAATTATAACTTCGGGACATCAGGGTAGTATAGATAGCAAATCATATTTGTAAAGCTCTTGAGCAAGTCACCCTCCACTTTTGCCATGATTCTCTTAGCATAAGCACTTAGTACCTGCCTATTAGAATTCAGGGGAGTCCTGAGCCCAAGGAGAGGCCTGCAGAAGGGGTTATTGGTTGACTCTACATGGTAGGAAATTTAAATCACATGTCACAGAACTTGACATTGTATGCATAATTTGATGTGCATGTTTTTCTGTGAAAATGATGACACTAGTTTCTTTGAGATGATTATGCATCTCCAAAAAGTTAAAAACCACAGCAGTGGAGTATATATTCATGAGCAAGTGGCACTAGAAGGTCTTGATGTTTGAAATATGTATTGATGGCCTAAAATGACCATTTGACCTAAAATACCATTTTTCTCCTGGGGATATTATCTTAACTTTGACTGGAGTTATGAAATATATTAGGTTTCATTTAAAGGGAGGCCTCCATGAACAAATTAGAGATGGCATGGACTCCTACTTATCTTTCAGGGATCATTTCAAATGTGATTTCTTCAAATATAATTTCACTCTAACACTCTGCACATATATAATATGCATTTTTTTCCTCTTTAAATGTCTGATTTCTGATCAGTGTTGGAGTTCCTTGGAAGAAGAGAGGAATAAATTCTGTCTTTTCTAAGATCACAATCCTGAATCATAGTCCAGGTAGACTCTGTAAAGATGTGTGGTTTGAATAAACAGAAAGAGCTCCCTATGTGCCAGGAGCTCCATCAACAGGAATCCTAGGAGGTCTGTATTAACCATGCAGCTTTAATATTGTGAGTGACAGCTACCCTGCTAGTTTAAGTCAAACTGGAAGATTTACCAATTATAACTGATGGGGAGGAAATGAATGGGCTGGCTTCAAGAATGATTACCTATTCAATCAGCATCGAAACCTTCTCATTATCTATTTTCTCTGCTCTCCTTTCGCCATTGGCTCAATGTGTCCCGACTACACAGACTTTTCTCTCTGCAGCCAAGCTCCTTGCTCAGTGTTTCACATTTATTCGTTTCTCTAAATGGGCAACAACTTTTTCCAGATAAGCATACTAAACCTGCTTTACAACGAAGCAATATCAAAGAAGTCAACTCCTGAATTATGTCACATGGAGAGAAAGCAGTGGTGTTCGGAATGAAACCTTTCATAATGTGTTTGTGGACATTGGAAAGCCTGCACTTTGGTATTATATCCTCATATAAATAGCATGGCTGCATTGCCTGAGTGACAGGAAGGGAGTCAGTACACCTTTATGTCTGTTGGTCTTTCTAGTTGGTGAATAAAGGGCAGAAAAATGTCAACAATAAAAATATATAGTTTCACTTATATATCATTAACATATATTAATATATTAAACATATAGCATATATATGTAAATATATAGCTATAGCTATAGATATGAAAAGTTAAATAATATATTTGGAAGATTCTGGCACAAAGTAGATTGTCAATAAATATTGACAAAGTCATGTATATGTCTCATCTAGCAAGTCTGCAAAACATGATCATGAAATTAACTTAATAAAATCCTTCCCACTAGTTTAATTTTTATTTTACAACATTTATTTTTGTCTTTTTTCACACCTACTTGTTTTTATACTTTATTGTATTATATTTGGCATGTCAATCCAAATATTAACACACATCCTTAGAAAGATTTTTCTTTCACCCAACAATATTTATTGAACACCTACTATAGTAGGCTCCAGACCCTGGAGCACACAGCAATAACTAAGATAGTTCAAGTCCCTGTCCATATAGTATTTACATTCTTAAGAGAAGGCATACATCAAACCAGGAAATAAACATAATAAAATTTCAAGTTGAAAAGATATGGATTACAAAGAAAAAAGGAAGCAGCAACAATATAGAGAATGATGAGAAGGTAAAATTTTAGGTACTGGGGCCATCTGAATAATCTCTGAGAAACTTCTTTTTAAATAAAAAAAAAATTGAAGAAATTGGACGATATGTTAGAAAGATATTTATGGCAGAGGACACAGCGAGTGCAAAGGGCTCAGGGTAGGATCTGCTTTTTCTTTCTCTAAGATCGACAAGAAAAGTAGAGTGAGTGGTAGGTGATAGGAGATGAATTTGTAATGATGGCCAGAGTACAAATCACATTAGGCCTTGAGGGTCGTGGTCAAGAATATATATATAACTTTCTAAGTGCACTGAAGACACATGGAAAGTGTCTGAGCAAAGAAGGGTATGATTTTCTGGGTGATGGGCACACTGCACAGGAAACAGAGGCACAAGGTTTGGTGCTACTGCAACTGAAAGATGATGATGGTTCAAGCAAGGAGTCCAGGAATCAGTACTAATAGATCAGATTTGGAACATACTTTGCAAGTCTTAGCTGACAGGATTTTGTGGTGGAAAGAAAGAGAATATAAAGGTTATTTAAGTTTCAAAAGAAAAGAGCTGTTTAAAATTCTGTTTTCTAATATAACCAACATATACTGAACACTATATTCCACACCCTTGAGTTAAGCACTTTATACTCATTATGTCATTTAATAACTGGCCCCATCACAAATGTTTTCATTTCATTTGTTGCTATTGAACTTTTTATTTTTATTTTTTTTAACTCTGACTCTGTTTATGTATAACTTGGTCTTTCTGTCTCTGTACCCTATTTTCCACCCTGGGCTTAATACTTAAAACAAATGGCAGATTTAACTTTTAATAACTTTAATCCCCAGAAGTTTCCCAGACTATGGCATCCTTATACACTCACCCAAGTTTTTTGTTCTTGTATCCTTCAGATAATCACTCTGCCTTCTAGCCTGACTGACTACGCTGTCCCAGACCCCTGGGACAGGACATCAGCCCCTCTCATCCTGTCATTCCTGTTCTTCAGCATTGTCAACTTCATTATTATTATTATTATTATTATTATTATTATTATTATTATTTTGTATGTCCATTATGCACGAAGGGACAGGCACATTGATTTGCACTGCACAGAAAAATTTAAAAACACATGTTTTCAAACCAGGTCTCAAGTAGATACTATGAAAATAGTAGAAGTTTCATTAAGACCAACTCTTAAAGAGTCAGATACATTCACTACCTGATTTTCTATATTGGAATGTTCATACAATAAAGACAGATCCTTGCCATGTTTGTTGATATAGACCAGAGGGAGTGTCAGAACTCACATTTGCTTTGGTCATGACATGATTTCATGGTTAGTCTACAGTATGACAGTCCCTGAACATTCACTGTGACATAAATAGCCATCTTCAAAATCAATGAGATCTTAAAAAAATCTATGCACAATATGAGCCCCTCTCCTTAAAGTCAAAGCTTTATTGTTTCATGGTTTGGACATTTTCATATGAATAATAGAAGAAATAAATGGCCTGCTTAATTGGTTTTTAGGCAATACTTTGTAATAAATGTGAGTGATATAAACTGAAGGAAAAATTAAGGATCTCTGGAGAGTGATTGGGATTGGCCCTGTCTTTCCTTCTATAGGTCTAAGAACTTGATTTATTTGATGACATATCCCTGGAGACAGAGCTGAAAAGCTGGCAGCCACATCCATTAGGCTGCTAGACACCATGATGTTCTTATATACTATCTCTCACACAGAACATGGCATTGTACTTGGGAGCCAGAGCTTCTGAAGTCAGCAAGGATGACAATTCCATTGCTATGCTTATTTTAAAAAGGCATTCTGCTAGCCAGGTTAGCTTGATATTTTTCCTGATACTATAATTTGTATAAATTATTTTACTATCTGAGACCCTAGTTTTCCCATTTCTAAAAATCAAAACACGAGACGATCTCTCATGTTCTTTCAGGATTTGATATTCTGGGTATCTAGTTGTTTTTGAAAGAATAATTTTAGAGATAGCAGAGTGAAAAATAAATTGATAAGCATTTGGGTCCCAATAAAATATCTTTCATAATATAGTCCCAAGTTAAAAAAACAAAACAAAACAAAACAAAACAAAACAACAACAAAAAAAACCACAGACAATTAAAAGGGCAAATAAAACCCTCATAAATCCTGCAAGGCAAAGACATATATATTCACAGCTCAGGGGGTGGGGGTGGGGATGGGGTAAAAACACTACTCCCTAATTTCTAATCTTCCCTATCTCATAGATATAGTCAAGTTTAGAAACTTACAGAATAAATAAGAAATCAGAATAGACAATAACTGATGAAGAATGATAGAAAAAGTGTCTGCCCAAAAGACATTAGATCCTGAAAGATTTAATTTAAGCATTCAAGAAATACATAAATCCATTTTAATAATATACTAGAGACCTGGTGCACAAAAATTTGTGCATTCGGGGCGGGGGGGTCTCTCAGCTAAGCCCAGCCTGTGCCCTCTCGCCATCTGGGACCCCTCGAGGAATGTCCACCTGCTGGCTTAGGCCTGCTCCCCAGAGGGATCAGGCCTAAGCTGGCAGTCAGACATCCCTCTGGCACCACAGGAGCCCTTGGGGGATGTCCACTTGCCAGTGGGGAGCAGGCCTAAGCTGCAGTCGGACATTCTTAGAGATACTGAGGAGGTGGAAGAATCTCCTGCCACCACCACTGTGCTGGCAGCTGGCAGGCAGCCTGACTTGTGGCTGAGCAGAGCTCCCCCTGTGGGAGTGCACTGACCTCCAGGGGGCAGCTCTTGCATTGAGCATCTGCCCCTTGGTGGTCAGTGTGTGTCATAGTGACCAGTCATTCCCAGTGGTTTTGCTGTTAGGGTCACTTTGCATATTACCCTTTTAATATATAGGATTTGGTGAATGGAAGATGGAGAAAATATTTAATTCATTCCACAAGGCATATTTGATCCTTATCCCAAAGATAATACAATAGTATGCAAAAAAGGAAAACAAAACAATCTAAACCATGAACATAGATTCAAAATTATAAATTAACTACTTCAACATAGAGTTTAACAATCTAATATTGCTTATTTAATAATCCAATAGGAATGGACTCAATTTCAGTATATAATTAAATAATGCAATGAAAGTTTATCAGTAGGTTAATAATAAAAAGCAAAAGTAGATGATTGATTCAACATTCCCTAAATGTGTTTGATGAAATTTAATAGCATTTTCATTTTTTTAAATTTCTTTATTGATTAAGTTATTACACATGTGTCCTTATAACATTTTTCATTTTTCAATTTGAAATAAAATAATTATTTCTTAATATGAAGAATATTCCTATTTTAAACACTCAACTAAATGATTCTTTATTAAAAATACCAGACACAGATCTCTAAATTAGGAATAAAATGAGTTTGTCCACTCTGCCCACTATCATTTAACATTATCTAAATAGGTCTACCTGGTGCAATAAGTTTAACAAAGAAAATTAATACATTTTTAAAAGAAAAAAATCATAGATCCATAAGCCTTGTTTAAAATTCTGAAATTCAAAATATTCTGAAAATTAAGCATTTTATATCACGCATTTGATACAAATACTAATTTGAGCTGTTGTAAAGCCAGTTAGTGTGAATGGTCATACTGCTGTGGAAATATAAATATGCTTGATTACAGGTCTTTGCTGGTGGTATTGTGTAATATATGGAATATGCACCAAATTACCATTCAAAATTCTAAATTGCAAGATATATGTGATCCTAAGAAATTTAGATAAAATGTTTTGAATCTCTAATATGTGCAGATGTCATGAACATACACCAAGGGTATTTTATAAATCAGATACTATTTGTTAGAATTAATAAAAAAATGCTTACTCTAAGTGGTTGTTATTGTTAAGGTTGTTTATTTATGTGTCTATCTATTCCCTTCATTGCTAAAGTGATTGGGAATATGGGTTACATTTTGCTCATTTCTCTAGCACTTATACCCAGAATATTTCTTGGCATAGAAGCAATAAACACATTTTATTTCAAAGAGAAAGAGATGACTATATAAACCAAGAAAATCATTATTATTAACTGTTCCAATTTTCAATTTTAATGTATATATTTTCCACAATTTCAATCAATAACTCTAACAGGAATTTAAACTTTGTTTTGCTTTGTTTTATTTTCAAAACCCAATAAAGAAGTTGATAAAAAAATTATTTGAAAGAGCAAAACAGGCAGAAATAACAACAACAAAAAAAATTCTTTAAAAGACAAGCAACTAATTTATGCTGGAATCTTTCACCTACTTTCTGAGTGCTTTTTGACTAGTTACCTCTTTTAAGTATCAATATACTCATGCATAGACTATTAGTAATAACAATAATAGTACTGTGTTATGTGCTGTGCTGCTGATCCCTATATCCTATTATAGCATTTAGGTCTCTTTGGGTGCTCTCCTCTACTGAACTAATATTTAAACTTTTTCCCCCCAATACCAAGACACTTTTATAGAGCAACTTTATATTTCCATAGATGGTTGAGTTAGCCAGAAGTGGAATGAAGTGAAGAACTGAGGAAGCAAGTTGCTTTTTAATAATATTTGGCACTAGTATTGAAAAAAAAATTGTAAAAGCAACTAAAATGATCTCTTATACATGAGGAATCTGGGGTACAGAGTCTGAGTACCCCAATTCTCATGATTTGTATATGGCAAGGCCAGAATTCATGTTGAGTTGATTTCCTTATTTGGTCTGTAGAGACATATTTTCCATCCATTGTTAACATGAATTTCTTAGACAAACTGGTGATGGAAAGCACTTTATAAAAGCCTTACTTATAGAAAGCTGTTAATACTTTTTCAACTTCTAACTCAGGAACAGAGATTGAGGCTGCACATTTGAAAAACTAGCCAAGGGAAGTGATCTCAAAGGAACCAAAAACAAAGGAAACCCTGGATTCAGAGGGTAGAATTTATACATCTGAGTCAGCAACTTTTCTCTCTCCTCTCCTCTCCTCTCCTCTCCTCTCCTCCCCTCCCCTTCCCTCCCCTCCCCTCTCCTTTATCTTTTCTCCTCTCTCTTTATAATGCAACTTGCTGTTTCTTTTATTATTATTATTGTGTGTGTTTTTATAACTGAATGTGACTCAAGTTTCCAGTTGCAAATGCTAAGGAGGATCTCAAGGATGCAATATTGGCCTTAACTACTTATTATGTTTCCCTAAATGAAGGTAGGGCCTGGGGGAGAAAAAGAAGGCTGTGTTTCCCCAGTGAACTTGTATGGTTAAAGTGGTCTCAACATGGTGCTCAGAACAAAAACTTCAGAAAATCACAGAGCATCAATCTCTTTTCCACCCAGTGATAGGTAAACCCACCAACCTTGGATGCCACTTCACCTCAGTTGTCCAGTAACCCACATGGCAGTTTTGCATGCGGATTTATTCTGCTTAGTGCATAGCCCCCCCCTCCCCCTTTTTTAGAAGGTCTTCCCTGATCTATTTCCAAGACTTTCTGGTTAAAGTTTCCCATGTTTAGAGGTCCTTTTCCAGAGCAGCTATAATTATCCCATCCTGTTTCTTCTAACCACTCTCCAGTTCCATTTAATAAAATTACAGAGTGACTGCCACAGCCCAGCACTGTACTATGTAGGTCCCAGGAAGATAGTGACAATAATAACAACAACAACAAAGACCCAGTTCTCATGGGCTTCTCAGGTTATGGGGAGAAAGACACAGTACTGATCCATTCTATCCTCAGAAACAAGGCCAGTGCTTTAAATAATACAATGTATGAATGTTCACAGAGGAATCTGAAAGGTGAATAGATGTGTGTCAGACAGGCAAGACAGTAGAGAGCAAAGAGCATTTCAGGCAGAAGAATCAGCATGTGCAGAAGCATAACCTGTGCAGAAAACTAAAAGGAATGCATAAGGAAAGAGTGAGGAGAACTTGGAGGGAGTCTCAGAGTCGGTATGTGCTGAGGAACTGGCACTCTAATGCAAGGGTGATTGCGAGCAATGGGATTTGCACATAAGGTCTTCCTGCTTCATTAGCTTCATAGCAAGATTGGCACCACCCACAGTCATGTCCTCCAAAAGGATGGGATGTCATTTGCTATAGGAATTTGTCCACTCCATCCCTGGCTTAGATGGATATGGCATTTGGACACTGCAAGCCAGGGAAGCCTTTTCTCCACTTCTCCATTTCCTCCCACCTGCTCACTACTATTACCTAGTTCTGGTAGGTTCTTAGTACTAAAGTGTGGTCCATGGACCACCTACATCTATACCATCAGGGAGCTCATTAAAAAGGCAGGAGCTCAGGCCCTCATTAAGACCCACTTAGTAAGAATCTGAATTTTAACAAGATCCCCAGGGAGTCGGGTACGCATTCAGGTGTATTTAATGAACAAGAGGAGGCTTCATCATGGAGTCTGTCTGCACTGGGACTGAATGGCCATCTCGCCAGGAACAGGCATAAACAGACAGAAAGGTAGAGATGTGGAGGGAAACTGCTATCCTGGAGGACCACGCCTTAGGTTACTCAATGTCTAAAACCAATGGGCCAGAAGCAGCTCACCTTATTTCATCTTTTAGGAATCTTGCCGGGAAGTGGAAGCATTCTCATCTCACAAAGAAAGTGAAGCTGAATCAGCCAAGGTATTTCTTTCAGTGACTAAATGGCTTAAAAAAAATACTTTTATTGCTTTCAGAGAGGAAGAGAGGAGAGAGAGATAGAAACATCAATGATAACAGAGAGTCATTGATCGGCTGTCTCCTGCATGCCCCACACTGGGGATTGAGCCCGCAATCTGAACATGGGCCCTGACCAGGAATCAAACCATGACCTCCTAGTTCATAGGTCGAAGCTCAACCACCGAGCCATGCCAGCTGGGCTGTACTCTGTTTTTCATTATTATTGTTTACTTATTTGTCTGTTGTTTGTGTTGTTTGTTTTGTTTTGGTTTTGTCATCAAATCTGTGAACTCCTTGGAATTAGGGATGCACCATGTATCCTTTCTCTTACTTTTCTGACTCCAGAATTTAGCATAAAACATAGCACGATGCTATAGAGTGGAATTAAAACTACTGTGCAAAGAATAATTTAAAGAGTGAGGACCAAAACAATGTGTTCTTGGAAATCCAGCCCAGTGCCAGCATCTTCTTCTGAAGAAGACACATTTTAGAGACCATGATGGAAGGCATTCTCCCAGGCTCATCTAGGATATATGGATGTGGGGAAATTGCACAGTTCTTTGCAGGTGGAATACTATTAAAAAGAACATTATGCCTTAAGTACCTAACAAGGACTCACACAAGCTCTGTCATGGCAGTGTGTGAAGGTCAGAGAGATGTCCACATTGTCAACCTAGTGAAGCAAAAAAATGACCTATGGGTTGATCATGTGTATTTAATTCAAATCTGCTTCATGACCTGCAGACTATTTATTTTAGGGGGTAATTTTAATGAATTCTAAGATACAGAATTATAGTACTCTCTTCCCAACCTGAAATTCTTACTAAATACATTTCTGGTTCATGTCAGTTTTCTAGTAACCTAAAAAATATTTGTTTCAAAGTATGTGTGTTATACTTTTATCAATAATAATATTTATTATGATTTTATAAGAATGTGCCAGGAACTGAGCTAAGGGCATGCTATTGTCTGAATGTTTGTGGTCTCCCAAATTCATATGTTGAAATAATAACTCCAAAGGTGGTGGTATTAGTATTTGGTGCTGTTGGGAAGGAATTTGAAAGGAATTAGTGGCTTATGTAAAACGTTTCAGAGATCCCCAGCCTACTTCCACTAGATGAGGACACAATGAAGAGCACCAGCTACGAACCAGGAAGATAATCCTCACCCCAGCATACCGGCATCCTGAACTTGAACTTCCCAGCTTCCAAGACTATTAGAAATAAACTTCTGTGGATATATATATCTCCTGTCCAGTCTGTGGCACTATGTTATAGAGCCCAAACAGACAGATAGTGCATGTAACGAATAATCCCATTTAACATCACAAAAATGTAAGGATAGATACAATAGAACTCCATGACCAAATACCCAATGATAACACGGTTTCATATAATCTGATTGATAATTAGCTCTCATCCTCTGCCCAACCCACTTTGCAGAACAGATACATAGGTTGGATGAAGTTTTTATTTTCTGCAGATAGAGGTGAGGTGGGGCAGTAAAATATCAGTCAACCCTGCCTAGGAATCAGGGAGGCTTCAGATGGGTTCCTGAGTCTCCAATATTCTCCTGATCCAACAGCTGAGACCAAAAATAGACCACATGTAAGTGCAGGACATTCCAGGGCGTTCCAGACTGCAGAATCACCCTCGTTAATATGGATGCTGCAGAATTCTGCCACCAGAGGGCATCAAATCACAGCCAGGAGCTGGATGGATTTAGATTGCCCAGATGGATTTCTGGAGCTTCTGGCCTGCAGTTCATAAAGGCTCACCCCTGTTATTTCAGCAATGCAGCCCCTTGCTTTCTGTAATTGAATTTTTATGCCCTACTTATCCAGTTATGACAGAGCCCACTGTACTATTATCCCCCTGCTACTGATGAGGGAAGCAAAATTCATAGAAGTAAGCTTGCTCAAGGCCTAAAGTGCAGTAGGTGGCAGAACTGGAAAGTAAATATGAGTGAATCTAATTTCAAAGCCCATTCTTGTCATCACTATACCCAGGGCTCCTAAAAATGATTAGCTCTCAGCATGTCCCGTGGGTCCAACCTTGTGCTAAGCATGCTGAATGCATCATGCCACTTAATTCTCCCAACCACCCAATGGAACGAAAGTCGCATATCCCTCATGTTACAGATGATGGAACTGAGGCTATCTGTGGTTAAGTAACTTGTCCAAGAATTCACAGCTAGTAAATGTCAGAAACAGGACTCAAAGATATATCTCTATGACTCCAGAGCTACTGGGAAATAATTAAGGGTTGGACTAATAAAAAGAGTTAATGGGGTTGGGGGGGGGGTGGGCAGAACAAGAATGATGCATTTTTCAAGTGTTGAAAGAGAGAAATGGGGTATTGGATGTAAACTTCTCCCCTTGAAACTTCAAGGGGCAGGAGAAGGGTACAGAGGGTATGAAGGAGCTTAGAACACATGCTTTGAGCCTGCATCTTGGGCACACAGGTGGGGCCCATGAGGCCAACACAATCAATTCTAGGCCATAAAATCAGAAAGGCCCTGAATATGTAGATGGAGGACCAGAACAAAAACTAAATTCCTCTTAGCATTTATTTGTCTACAACAAAGTAAAACAGACACAAATTAAAAAAAATTTCTTCTGAGGAAGAGATGGTGCATAGAACCAAATTGTCCAATCCTCCTTTTTAAATTGAAGATATGTAAGATGCCACTGACTTGCTCATTAAGTCTTACTCCATTTTATTGAATATGAAAAGTCATTTAAAATGCTCCCAAGGGTCACCACAACCGCAATCCCCTAAACATTACTGTTTCTTATACTGACAAGGTCTTGCACCTTCAAATAAGATGCTAAGAAAGACCGCATCCTTAGGCTGCCACACTCGCACCTATTTTGATCAAGAAGCATGCCCTGAGGTTCTTCGGATGCTGTGCTTCAGGGAAGCTTGTAGGGAGGTGGGGTGTCAGACACAGCTTGAGGGAGCTGGACCAGCCTCCTGCTACACCCTGCCAAGCTGAATCCATCAGATTAGGTTGGGAGTTAAGATGTTTCAGGATGTGATCAATGGGATCAGAGGCAATAACACAGCCTGTCAGCCAGTGTTTTCCTGACAATTCTGGGGTAAAGAGACTGCTTACTGGAGTGCTGAGGAGGGAAGGAGGACTTCTCAGAGGGGGAGCGTGGAGCAAAGGGCTACTTGGTTCCTTCGTTATAAAAGTGGTCCTAGATGGAGAGGGAGTGGTGAGTCTGATTTTTCTAGTCTTAATTTAGGGTTTTGAATGCAAGCTACAACACCAAAGCCTTTTCATATAGGACAAGAGTGACAAAAATTCGCATATGGCATCTCAGATCCTGGATGTTCTCCCGGAAGCAAGTCCAGAGAGGAAGGCCTCTGAGGCCTTCTGTTTCTTAAGGGGGCGGGAGGGTCACTTCAGCCAACCCTGTGTTCAGACAAGGCCAGGAAATGCAATTGAGAGTTGAGGGCACCTGGCGCCAACTTGGAGATGATTGAATCATGTGGCTGCTTTGTCAGTATTGGAGCCATGGGACTGGCCCCAGCTCAGTGCAGGTGAATACCCTGATGTTGGCAGACATGCAGTTCAGCTCCTATCTGAACCAAGTAGATACTGACCTTGAATGTGTCTGCTAGGACAGAATTACGGACACACCACCTGAAAGATAGTCCAGTGGCAGAAGATGCAAACGGGGAAAGGATCTTCAGAGAAGCAGCTCATAGTAAACATACACTCAGAATTGTGATAAGCTTCAAATTTGCAACAGGCCATTTCCAGAGAATGCCTAACCAGGGAATGATTCTTCCAGAGCTTTCTGCCCCATTGCTCCAACATCATGTCTGCCTGACACAAACTGACCACATACCCAGGGATATAGAGGCAAACTGATGACTTGAGTTTGTTTCGGTGAACCATTCTGGATTTTTCTCATTTGCTCAAGGCCAGATGCAAACAAGTTCCTTTGAAATTGCATAGGCAATGTAGTGTGGCCATTGGAAAAAAATGGGTTCTGGAGCCTCATTACCTGAGTTCAAATCTCTGCCCCATAGCTTCCTAGTTGTATGACCTCAGGAAAGTTACTTGAACTCTCTGTGCTGCAGTTTTCTCATCTGAAAGATGGGACGATATTAGTACCATTCTAATTTAAATGACTTAATATATTTAAATATTAAACAGTGCCTGGTACTTAAGTGATAAATGCTTCATAAATGATAGACATTTCATTTCTGACTCTTGCTCTCTCTCTTCTTTCTGCCTTCTAAAGGAAATTGTTGTCCTTCAGAGTTTATATTTAGTTTATATTGATTATATATTGGCTATTTCTATAGGACTTTGGCTAAGAGCTCCATAGTTTGGCTCTCTCTCTCTAGCCAGTATATGGAAGCCTGATTTCTGGCATTAACCCTCCAGGTAAGCTGGTTCCCTGAATCCAGACATTTCACTATCCAGATCTCTGGTGAAGAACTCTTACCCAAGACCATTAATTTGCAAGCTTCTTGACATAATTAATATCCTTGGTTCTTCTCCCATAAACTGGCTCTTTTGATTCAAAAGATCAGCCTAGAGATATTTATGAGATATTTATCCTAGGCTGACCTTATTCTTAAGACACATAGCAGGTTCTCAATAAATGTTTGTGACCAACTCTCTGATTTCTTTTCTAGGCTTAGTCAACTGGTCATGAAGTGCTTTTAGACTCCATTTCATAAGGACAATAACGGGTCATTCTGGGATAGTATCCCCAAAGGGGATTTTCTGAACATCTGGGCATGACCTTGAGTTTACCTTCTGTCTCAATGGGTTTGGCTGTCTGTAGGGTATCACATTTCAAGTTTCAACTCTCTGCATATTAAAGCTAGGCAAACATGTGAGAACTCTTAATGAAACGCTTAGAAAGAGGTTCTGGGAAATACTAGTACAATCAACAATAACAAATATTCTCTCTACATGTGGAATTCACATAAGGAACCATGACCCTAAAACAGTGGATATGTACATTATGCAGGTGACAGAACATCTGGAAGTCAGAGCATACCAGAGCAAGGCGATTCAAACTATAAAAAAGACATCATGACCTATGCATGATCACTGGTTTCTGAGTCTTTCCATTAATATTATTTGTAGCTTTTTTATTAATCTGGCAGGTGCACATGAAAGTTGGAATAAGAGCAGGTCTCAAAGGTTCAAAAGAAAACAGGAGGACTGGAGTTTCAAAATGAGGAAATTGTATCCATTAACTCATTTTTTTCTTTAAAAGAAAAAGACTAGCATTGTTTTGTTTTGTTTTTTGTTTTTTACAGAAGAATACTTATAACAAGTGGGAAACAGCAGTATTTGCTGTCTTAGATTGCTCCAAGTCATTATATAGTTGGGTATAGGGGCCAAGGGAGATTAGGACAATTTTTCTTCCAGGAACTCATTAAGTCCCCGAGTCATTCTCTCTCTAGGATTTCCTGCTAAGGTCTCTCTTGTCTGGATCTGCTCTCTGATCCTTTCGGGTGGATAAGTCAAGGGTCTTATTGAAGTTGCCTTTTATTATCTACTTTCAGACTCTGGACCTCAGAGTTGTAGGAAAAGACATCTCATTGTTCCTTCTATGTTCCCCCAAATAATTCCAGTTTCTGCTGGAAGCTAACCCCATGGAAAAGCATAGGATCATCTCCCTGGACCTTTTTCCTCTCAAGCGTCTTATTTTGGTTCCTTTGTAAGTGCTCCTCCTTTTCATGGTTGTCCCTTTGGTTGTTCCTTATAACATAGAGTTGTAGTTTTCCCTTTATTATCTACTGGTGGCCTTGGTGCACAAAATTCGTGCATATTAAAAGGTGATTAATTAGAAGAAATATTTTAATATTGCTTTTTGCCCTTTCTCTATAATAGAAGTGTCAGAGATGAAAGAAAATTAGTAAAATGTATATGAAAATCATCCTCCTGTCAGAGTCTGGAGCACATGTTGGGACACAGAGTCAAGTTCCCGCCCACCTGCTGTGCCTCAAAATCACAAGAGACCCAGGCCCAGCTGGTTCCACCACCATTGGGCAAATCCAGACCCGGCTGGCCCCACCCTTGTCAAGCCCCACCAGGCAGGGGCTAAAACCTCAGGTCCCCTGGTCCAGTGCCAGGCAGGGGTACAGTCTCCTGTCCCCATCAAGCCCCACTGGGTGGGGAGTGCAGCCTCAGGTCCCCCAGTGCACCCTCAGGTCCCTTGGCCTGGTGCCAGGGTGGGGACATGGCCTGAGGTCCCCCAGCCTGGGCTAGGATGGGGGGGAGCATGCCTTGAGGTGTCCCATCAAACCCTGCTGGGTAGGGGACATGGTCTTAGATACCTTGTCAAGCCCTGCCAGGAAGAGGGCACAGCCTCAGGGTCCCTGTCAAGCCCCACTGGGTGGGGTCACAGCCTCAGGTCTCCTGGCCCAGGGAGGGGGGAGCATCCTGAGGTCCTTTGTCAAGCCCCACCAGGCTGAGATCCTCTGCCCCAGCCCATTACCACACAACCTCAGGTCCCTGCTGATTTATCATTAAGGCTTGTTATGGGAACTGGGCCTCCACTGTGGGTGCAGCCATGTTATGTTACAAAACTCTGCCTCCGCTGTGGATGCCACATCTTTGTGATGGAGTGATGGTCAATTTGCATATTCCCTCTTTATTAGATAAGATGGCTCAAGATTGTGTTTTTCTATTCAAATGGCAAACCTTCAGTTGGACTGGTCCAAACAGGTTTCAGTCATACCTTTACATATGAATCAAAAAAAAAATGTTGCCATTCCTGTATTCCTAAAGAATATTGTAATATATGGGGAATAACCAATTAATAGTCTGATCAGACCAGAAACCCAATATCCCAAAGAATGAAAGTTCTTCTGCAAGTGTCTGACATTCACACAGCTCCTTTCTGGGAAAAAGGAAGGACTGTTTCTTCCACTCTGTCACGTTTAAGCCATGTCGACTTGTTTTTCACCCTGGCCACAACTCATTGGACCATGTATTTGAACAACAGTTACTGATAGCTGTGTGCTAGCTAGACATAAGGGAGTCCAGGGAACCAGAGACATTTTCACAAGGGAACTCTTTCCACTGGAACGTCCTATAATGGATAGTGACAAAACAACTCGATGTGATGCTTCTACATTGGGAATATGCATGTGCGGTGCATGTCAGCATGGCACAGGAGCCAGGAGACAGAGCAGAGGCAACTGTAACAGTGGGAGTGGAGGGCAAGGTTCATTTCTCTCTGAGTTACAAGTGTGAAGGACTGGGCTTCTCAGTAGTTGTAAAGGGATAGCAAGATTACACGGTTTGGGTTATACCTTTGGGTGTCTATTGTATGCTGAATGTTGTTCCTGTTTATCATAAAGCATTACTATGCTATTGGTTGTATGGCTTCTTCTATTTCCTCATGTTCCTAGGTGCTTTTAAAATAATTTCCCATCAGCTGATATAACTTAAATACATCTTTCTTCTTTATAACCTGAAACCATACCATCACAAGGACACACCATAATCTCCTTGGGGATTCCCTCTCATAGAGCTGTGGTCTATATCAAGGATTGAAATGTGAAAAAGTAGATACTACCCAATAATCCTCATTAGCTCCTGCTAAAATATAATATTTTATTTTCACATGTGTCCTGCTAAATATTGGTCACTTAAGGCTAAAATAATAATAGCAGACTGTGAAATATTAACACACACACACACACACACACACAAGACAAATGCAGGAATATCTCTGGTAGTCAATATGTGGACCCACTTAGAATCCCTGAGTTAGTATAATGATTATTTTAACCAGAAGACATTAGAATTTCAAAAAATGAAGAAATAAGTCTTCTTAGAGCTTGCCTTATGCGACAGAATAAGGGAATAAACAGAATAAAGCAGAAATGTCTGAAAAATGAGGAGAGTCACAAATCCCTCATCAGGGTGGGTCTGCTCCCAGAGAGACCAAGAGTAAATCTACCATAAATCTACACAGTCTGGGAACTTTTATGTCCCAGAAGAAGATGGAAAGTCCACTAAAGCTGTACAGACAAACATTATCACAAACTTTCTTATCTCCCCTTTGTTTAAACACATGTCCACCCCCCCACACACACACACTCAAACACATTTGTCTTTACTAAAGAAACTTGTTTGTTCTTCCCATAGGAGCCTTTTCTGCCCTCTCCCATTCCCCTCCTAAGTTAGGAACAGAAGCACCTAAATTAAACCTCTCCCTTGAATAACTTACCACTGATACTCCCAAGGGCATGCTCAATGAATGTGTAAATAAACATTTGGTGCTTTTCATCTGTTTGTTTTATTGTCAGTTTACAAAGATGCAGTCCTCTCCTTTGCCTTTTTTCCAAAGACTAAAAAATAATGCTTTACAAGGAAGAAAACTGATTCATTCAAGCCAAAGAGATCTGTACATTTAATATCAGCCACCCCTACCAACCATGATGGACTCTTCTGACAGGGGTCCACTGAGAACACTACTCTCTAATCCACAGGATTTTGCTCAAAACAAAAGCAAAAAGAAAAATAACACCACAGCTATTGTTCTCTCTACCCTCTTGCCCACCAACATGTTTCTGCAAACCACAAATACTTGAATAAAGAATAAGTGTAAGAAGCTTTAAATTATATATATGTATTTTTTACCTTAATTGGACACCTCCACCTCCATAATGTCCAGAAGAACACTGCAACTCAGGCTTCCTTGTGAGCATCAACACTGTGTATCCTGGAAATGAGAAAACACAGAAGATATGTAAACTCAGAGATTACCTACTTTTCAATGTGGTAATTCCTAGTTATAAAAGAGAATAAGAGAGAGGGAAATGAACAAGAGTCCTTCATGGAAATGGTACAAGACAGCTACAGAGATACTTTTCCTAAAAGCTAAAAGAACCGCTAGTAGGTGGCTTTCTTGGATCTTTCTTCTAAAGGTTTTTGGGAATATCGGATGGCTCTTTGGGAAATAGACTTGCAGTCAGTGCATTCCTGGTGGGCAGATACTATATCTTAGAAGAGAGAGAAAATAGTTTTACTGTGTTAGAACCGCCTTGGCCAAATGATTTAATCACTTAGAATTTCATTTTCCTCATCTGTAAAATGAGAGCAATATTACCCATCTGCCCCATAAGCCTGTGATAAGGATTAAGTAAAAATGCACGATATTCAGCCCATAGAGGCTCACACATAGCTGGCACTGCATACACATTAATGCCTGTTTCCTCTAGTGTCCCCTCCCCCCACCTCATCACAGTGTTGGCTCCATGGCATTGAACTTCAGAAACATAATATACATCAATGACTTCAGAATAACGGCTTTAAAAGTGGAGAAAAAAGGAAAAGATCGATGGCAGTCAACTTCACATTTAATAATAAGAACAGCTAAGTGGATTGAATGTTTCCCATATGTTCATCCCTGGCCTAATAATTTTATATCAATCATCCCTTCACCCCTCATGACAATCATACAGAGATGACATTAGACATCTGAGATGTGGAGACGTTAACTGCCTTTTTTTCAGATTGCACTGCCCGAGGTAGTGGAGTTAGGATTGGACTCCATGCAGCCTCAACTCAACTCTGCCCTCTTCACCACTCCTCCCACTGATTTTACCACACTCTGCACGTAGGGACTGTCGGGTGCTCCAAATGATGTCACACACTCAATTTTTCCTTTCCCCTGCTTTTTCTCCTTCTCTCCTTTCTTTCTGTCCTTTTCCTCTCTCCTTTCCTTCTCTTCCTCTTCTTCAACCTCCTCTTCATTGGAGTTCATGTTTTCCTATTTTTTCTTTTGCTTTACTATTATAGACTAGGATGGAATGTTAATTACTATGGGATAACTGGTTCTGCTCTTGGGCTCAGCTGTTTTTACTGGATGTGACATCTCAGATGAGTCACTTAGCTTTTTTGAATCTTGGCTGTTCTGTCTGTAAAATGAATGCTTTAGACAAGATGATACTGAGAGGCTGTTTAGAGGTTCCTGGTCCTATGATTGGCTACTTAGGAAGCAGTTTGAACCATGCTAATGTGAAAGAAGATTATTAGGGATATATCACAGCTGTAAAATCTGCCATACCTACAGGTTTGCTTGCTTTAACTTAAGTTAAAATTTAAAATTTTGGGAGGAGACATTTATATAGAGTGAGGCAAAAGTAGGTTTACAGTTGTAAGCACATTAAACCGTTTATTCTTGTATTTTTATTTATTAACCATCATATTATTTTCCACATGGACAACTGTAACTCTATTTTTACCCCATCCTATATTTATATTCACTCTTTAAAGATCTTGCAAATGAGTATACTGATGTTCAAAGAGATAGGCACCTTACCCAAAGTGACACCAAAAGAGTAGAGCTAAAATTGGAATACAAGTTTATCTGCTTTAAGTCCATGCTCTCTGTTGAACGACAGCCAAGCCTAATAGGAAATACTGCGTGAAGAATTAATTGACCTGATTGGCCTCATTTCTAACATTTGGCTCACAATTTTGGGTGCCAATAATAATAGTTACTACACATTGTGAACTTAGGTGCCAGCAGTGATGTCAGAACTGTCACCTCCCTTAGTTCTCCCATCAAACCAAATGCCAGGCACTATCATCAACCTCTTTTAAAAAAATGAGGACATCAAAGCCCTAGGACTAGCATTGCATGCCCAACACATGGAGCTAATAAGGAGGGAATCTAGGATTTGAACCAAGAACCACTAAAATACCGACTGATGTGAGGATTCAGTAGGCTCACTGGCATGTGGCAGTTTCGACGCATTTTCATTAATAAACTGCAGTTGTGAATATTGGAAGAGAAAGTTGGAAAAGGTTAGTGTGAGGGTGACCACAAAGACAGCCTTGTCGTTTAGTAAGTCACACACCGCAAAAAGGGAGAAGGTTTTTGGTTTTTTTTAGAAAGATTTGACAGAGATTGCAGAGAACCTGCTTCCTGAAATGTTTCCCCATTAAAATTGCCAGCTATTGTCATTCTGTCTGACAACTAGAAAATAAATGACAAAGTGAACTTCAGGGGACAATGTTTGTCAGTGAGGTGTGCAGTACGTCCTTCACACTTAGAGAGCCAGGCCTACATGCTGAGCTTCAAGGAGAAAGCAGGTAGAGCAAACAGCCTTGAGGGAAAGAAGCCCTGTTTATTTAGCAGGGTTCTTATTTACTGAGAAAAATGCCTTCCAGATGCATTCTGAACACTGTGCCTTGATTAGGACGGAGAAAGCAGTCAGGTCTATTTGGCTTCTGTAGGAGATTTGTTTGGATATTCTAATTGCATCATTGTTTAGCTTTATTTCATCTGGAACCTAGCTGCCAAATGAGTGTATTGATTACCTGTCATGGATGCATATTTCTCAATTAAAAGCCATCAAGGCTTGTAAAATCTCAACCATGTCAAGACCCATGGGAGGATTTTAGTCCAACTGTGGATAGTCATGTTAGCCACTTTCTTCTGAGCACCAGCTACAAAGCTGGCATCTCACAACTACACAAATAACTTATTTAAATGCCACCATCCCTTCAGAGTAGATAACATTGCCCTTCTATGTTTCAAACAAGGAAACAAAGGCTAAGGGAGACCAATAACCTTGTGCAAGGCCACATGGTTAGTAAGGGGTTTGGACGCATGTATGAAACTTCAAATTCCACAGGGCTTTCTGCCACATAGAAGCAGTGAAGTACACTGGTTAACAAAATAGAAACAGACTCATAGATACAGCAAACAGACTGATGGTTGCCAGAGGGGAGGGGGTTTGGAAGACTGGACAAAATAGGTGAACAGATTAAGAAGTACTAATTGATAGCTACAAAATAGTCACTGGGATATAAAGCACAGTAGAGGGAATACAGTCAATAATATTGTAATAGCTGTGTATGGCACCAGGTAGGTACTTGAAATATCTGGGGGATCACCTTGTAAAGTACATGATGATCTAACCACTATCATAAAGTATATGATTATACACCTAAAACTAATACAAACTGTATTTGTTTATATTGCTTTAATTGAAAAAAAAATTAAAAAGTGTGGACTGTGTAGCCATGAAGTGATAGAAGTCCCAGCTCTGTTGCTCACTAGTTCTGTGATCTTGAGTAAATTTCTTAACATTTCTGTGTCTCAGTTTTCTTATCTATAGAGACAGAGAAGTAATATTTCATAGACTTGTTAGGATTCAATGAACTATTATTGTACAGCATTTAGACTAGTGCCTAAGATAAGGTTTAACCATTATTTTTATAACCTCCGAATGCTGAAGAAAATAAACTGCAAATTGTTGACCTTCAAAAACTTGCTGTGGGCACTTTCTACTTCCAAAGACTTCGCAGCAATTCAATTTTTTCTCATAGCAGCCTAGTGCTCCGGATCAGACCACTGTCTCCCATCTCAGGCTGACACTTGAGAACCCATTGTGACAAAATAATTTCAGCTCATGAGATTCATGATCCTACTTATCACATCTAAAGACACACATAATAATGCTATTTATTTTTTATGTACCCACATGCTTTGGATACTATAGGCCTACTCCTCACAACAACCTCACAATTAGGTACTATTATCTCCATTTCATGGATGAAGATGATATGGGCCATAGAAGTAAGATGAGTTGCCCAAATTCATATATGGGACTTGAGCCCAAATGTGAATGTACCTTAAAATTGTATGCTTGCCTTTAAATTATGACACTTAGCCACTAATGATTTCTCCATGTCTTCCTGGTGAATTGTTGAGATTCAGCCCACATAGCTATCACCTTCCTTGAGTTTCATCTATTGAACACATATTTTACAGAGCTCTTTCTACATTCCACTACACTGAGTGTTGTGTGAACATGGATGAACTCAGGCATGGTTTCTGCATGAAGCTCACAGTCTAAGTGGGAGGATATGTAATTATACACTTGATATGTGCCACAAAGGAACTGATAAAAATGCTAACATGGAGAAAATCCAGGGCAACAGACCAGTGGATGGCGAAAGGATCTCTGAAGAAATGACATTTAAGCTGAGATGACCATGAGAAGGAGGGGACATGGGAAGAATCAGGGAGGAGGTCCTGGCAGAGGAAAGACATGTGCACATATCCTGAGACAAAACAGGAGCATGGAAATCAAAATAAAGCACGACTAGTGACAGAGAAAGAGGATGGGAATCGATAGTGGAGATGGGGAGGGATTAATGGAAGAGCTTGGAGGAATGGTGGGGCTACATCATACAGGGGTCCAATGGGTCACAGTGTTGGGCCTCCTGCAGCCTTTGTTGATAAATACTCATCACATCACATTGTCATCATATGTTTATTTATCTGTTCCCCTCCTGACCATGAGTCATGGGAGCCTAGGACAGTGTTCAGGACAAAGCAGACTTTTAGGAAATTTAACAAATGAATGAATGATAAGCTGCATATGACAGTACTGCAATTCCATAACATTCTTATTGAAAAGTAGACATACTAAAGCTGAAATAATAAAAACAAAGAGTGAGTGTTTTTGTTCCTGACTAAAAACCTAATCATTCAGATATAGTTACATATATATTACATTTATGTAAATATAGAAGAGCATTAGATATTAATAATCATAGCTACAATTAATAACTTGGAACTGGGATTAATGCTTCATATGCAACCTATTTAATTTTCATGACAATAAACATGAAGTAATTACTATTAATCTCCATTTTAGAGGGATAAAAAAGCAACAAACAGCCTAGGGGATAGTTTAAATAAATTACCCAGCTTGAAAAAGAGTACTTGCAGCTTGAGAATTTGAACCCAAGAATTTTATTCTAAGTCTATGTGTTGGCAACTTTAGGATGTGTCTCTCAGGATAGTTAGCCTTGCCATATTTTAAAGTTTTAAAATGTGTACCTAAATATTTAAAAGCAAGAGTCATTGAAAGGTAACAGTAAACATAAAAAATAGAAACATTGCATTTTTAGTAATAATGGATGGTTAATAAAATATAAAATTTGATAGAAGCTCATTAATAGCCACTAGAAACTATAAAGAAAAATAAAAGCACTCAATGCATTAAGTCAGTGTTTTGCAGATGCATTTGTTTTAATTTTCTTTATGATGCTTGCATATTACCCCCAAATTAACAGAAAAGGGGAAGTAAGGGAGAAGTATAACTTCCCTGGAATGGCAGCCCTGCAGTCTGGGTACACAATCCACTATTTATATGCTTCACACTTTTTCTATTGCTATGGCCAGTCGACACTGTCTGGAAGACCTTCTTTCTACCCATGCTGTCTGCTGTCTAAATAACTCCTATTCATTCTTCAACACCCAGATCAATTCTCCTCAGTCTGGGGAACCCTACCTGACCTTCTGGGCTCCTACTATGCTATATCCACTTCCCTCATACAGTTTATAGAATGTAATAACATTTTTTCTGATTCATCAAATGAAGAAACCAAACCCTACACTTAATAGGTAGTTTATAATTAGTTGTTGAGTAAATTAATAAATTCATTATCCTGCTCAAGTATTCTCTTTGAATGCAGATGTTGCAAGACAGTGAGCAGGAAGAACAGAAACACACACTTTTTTTAATATATGGCAGATACTGATCTGCACCTTTGTTTGAATTATTACAGTTAGTCTTCATAATGCATTGTTGAATATGTATTTCTAGTCCCATTTTATAAATGGGAAACAAGCTCAAAGAAGACACACTGTCCATACTAGTGATAATTAATTTAGCATTCTTGAGGGAGACAGGACAATTCATGGAAAACACAGAGGACTGAGGATTTGGGGAGAGATTTTAAAAATAAGAAAAAATACTACTGCACAGCATTTGGATTGAGAGTCTGAAATGAAATATCTCTCCCCATGGCCCTAGGTTCGCCCAGGAGGCAGCTCAGCATAGAGGATAAGATCATAACTGTTGGAGCCGGTCTGCCTTGGCTTGAATCCCAGCTCTATTACTATCTATCTATGTGACCTTGAGCATATTGCAAAACATTTTTGACTTTCAGTTTAACCATCTGTAAAATGGAGATGATAACTATAGCATTTACCTTAAAAGGGTATATTAGGAGAATTAAATATGTGTGATGAGCTTAAACTCCTTGGCACTTAGAAAGCATGGAGTACAAACTAAAGGACAAAGTCATAAGTTAAATAATGAGTACTGCCTTGTAAATCACACAAATAAATATGTTATTTATGGTGGAAAACAGAATACTCAGGAATGAGATGGCAGCTATTGCTTAGGCAACCCTCTCTACAAGGCATTGTGTGCCCAGATCTCATAAGCATCGTCTCTTGCATCCTCACAATAGGTAGAGCCTCTTTTAAACATTTTTAAAATTTATGTTGTAGACCTAGCCTGTTTTTCTCGGTGGATAGTGCATAGAGTGTTGGCCTGTGGACTGAAGGGTCCCCAGTTCAATTCCAGTCAAGGGCACATGCCAAGGTTATGGTCTGGATCCCCAGTAGGGGGCATGCAAGAAGCAGCCAATCAATGATTCTCTCTCATTAATGTTTCTATCTCTCTCTTCTTCTCCCTTCCTCTCTGAAATCAATAAAAATATATATTTAAAAATACGTTATATATTTTACATTGAGGAAATAAGGGTTAGAGTTGATATGATTTGACCATAGTTACAAAGTAAACAAGTAAAGACATAGGTTTTGAACCCAAATTGATCTTGTGCTAACCCCATGTACTACTCCATAAGTCTACTTCTTCCTCAGGAAAGTTTGTCAGCTTCCACTTTATGACTTGAATAATATCCCCTAACAACCACCAAGGTAGGGGAAGGTGTTAATATATTTGTCTTGTTCCAGAAGGCAGAATAAACATAGCATAAAGGGAAGAGACTTTAGTTCAACATTAGAAATATTATTTAGCTATAATGAGGCACCTGTGGAATCTTGGGAATATCACTGACTTAGGAGTTAGAAAGGCATGGAAGTTAACTCCATTTCTTCTAAGCTAGGGCAACAAATAGAAGATGCTCTGATTCTCAACCTTCTTATCAGTAAAGTTAACATAAGAATTCTTAACTCATTTGGTTGTTTGAGAAATAAGGTAAGACTATATACAAAAATCTCTGATACTCCACATGGGTTTGTGCCTCTCAGTTACCCCATTTTTAAGCAATTAGAGCTGGTCAGTAATTCAGTTAAAGGTACAGAATCCCATCCCCACTCTCCATCCCTGGAAGTGCACAAGTAGAGGCCAGATGGCTCAGTGATAGAGTCCTGGGGTGCCACTTCAACCTTCAATATATAAAAGACCATCAAGGATTCTCTAATCTCATGATTCTATGAATTTATGGAGGACAGATAAAACCCAGACGTGGGAGTTAAAATTAAGGTGATGGAAAGGAGAAAGACAAAATTTGAATTTAGATTAGAAATAAACCACAGCAGAAACAACAACACAATCTTGTTTTCCCTATACAATAAAGATGGAACATGCAAATGGTCATTATGCTGCGAAGCCTAAGGGCTGCATAACAACCGGATCATGGATCAGCAGGAGGGTGGGGCAGCAAGCTATAAGCAGGCAGCAGAGAGCTACAGGAGGAGGCAGGGCAGCAAGCTATGAGGGGGTGAGCAGGAGGGGGGGAGCTACAGGAGGAGGCAGGGCAGCAAGCTATGAGGGGGTGAGCCGGGGAGCTACAGGAGGGCGGGGCATTGGGTGGAGACCTACTGGAGGGCAGCAGTGAGCTACTGGCGAGCTACTGGTTCAAGGATTCATGTGCAGGGCTACTAATATAAAATAATGGAGGAGGTATGGTTTGGCCATGGTGCAAGTGAAAAAGTGCTGAAGGAGTGGTCGTCAATAACCAGCTCAATATATGCAATGTTTAAAACAAGTAAATAGCAATAAAACATAGCCTTGACTAATGTAATCTGAATTGCATTTTTAGAGATTTGTGATCTAGGCCAAGAAACCTAGTGTCGCATTTGCCATGCACACCTTATTAGAAGAAAATTTTCTTCTAAAGTCAGCATACAGGTGAAAAATTTCATGTAGCCAAAATAAATTTTTAAAAATCCTTATTTTACACATAAGGTACAATATACATGGTTTGGGGTATACAATCCAGTTTGGTAACTATTATGGACAATAGAATTTAAGCAGTGCTAAATTATGTCCAAAGTGAAAGTTTTACCTTTTAAAAATTTAACAAATCCCTAATGGAGAATGGGAAATGAATGAAGAATTAGAAAGTGTTTCTTCTCTGCTTATCTTCACGGTTTATTCAATATTTTAAAAAATCATTAAGCCACCCTAACTGGTTTGGCTCAGTAGATAGAGCATCGGCCTGAGGACTGAAAGGTCCTGGGTTCAATTCCGATCAAGGGCATGTACCTTGGTTGTGGGCACATCCCAAGTAGGAGGTGTGCAGGAGGCAGCTGATCGATGTTTCTCTCTCATCGATGTTTCAACTCTCTATCTCTCCCTTACTCTCTGTAAAAATAAAATAAAATAAATAATTTAAAAAAATCATTAAGCCTTTTAAACAAATAGATAAATTGTTGTGCACATGAAATTAGGTAATGCATATTGATCTTAACTAAGCATTCAAGTCTAACACAAAAATGGACAAGTTAGATTGATGAGAAGAATTGTGATAAATTTGAAATCACGCCAACAAGTAGAATTTAATAAACCATTGTTACAGAAAAACTGGAGAAGAAGCAAGCAACGCTTAGAGAGATGGAGTTACATTTATTATGCGCGGGCCCAGAGGAAAATGTTTCTCAAATTCTGGGTGAAATCACACAGGAAGTTTCCTGTATTTATATGATTTTACCTTCTTTGTCTCCCAAATATGGTTTTTTCCGGTTCCCTTTGCAAGTTCTTAAAGGGCCCTATGTGCTAGGGCTTTGAGACCTCAACCAAAGGCTTGGCCTGACACCAGCACTGATAACTTTGTCTGGAGAAGGTTTAATGGCCTCTCTGAAATGGGAGTCGTCTTATTTTCCTTATTATTTAAGCCAGTAAGCATTTACAGAAGCCAGAAATAGCAGGGTTAAAATTTCAAAGTTTTTATATAAGATGGATACATCACCATGGCCTGTAAGAAAAATATGGCCTGTAGCCTACTTTTGGACACCCTACTAGAGAAAAATGGTTGTTAAATTATTAAAAGGTCATAAAAAAGGTCATAAAAAAGACCACTCTATGTGGTCTATGAAGCGTAAAATGTTTACTCTCTAGTCCTTCCCAGTAAAAGTTTGCTGATCTTGACCATAAAGGGATGTTACTGGAGATTCACCATCACAGAGAAGACCATCTCTCCCATCTCTGGGTCAGTGCTCTTTATTATACACACAAAGCCCTTTCTCAATTGTCACCTTCTCCAGTATCTTCACTGTCACCTGTTGTTCTCAAAATATTAATTGATCTACCGTTCTTCACCCTTGTCCCACTATTTCACTCATCTGGATCTTTGCTGGATCATTTCCCCAGTAAAATTCATCTACTCTTTCAACTTCCACTTTCTCCAAAAGTTTTCACTGTTCCCCTCTGTGCTTAAGAGCACACATGCAGACTTCCTTCTTTTTAATCAACTCCATCTAATTGAATGCATCTGTTCCTTAATGGCTTCTCCTCCTAAAACTAGAGTCTAACTCCTATAGAATTTTGGCACAAAGTATTCTTCTTAGTAAATAACACTGTGCCTAGAACCTGATAGGGTTTTAGCAAAAGGTTTACTAAACCAAGGTAAATGTGATTGAATATTAGCAGAGGTGTGGGAAGATCTGTACTGATTTGGAAAGCCTTCAAGAAGCAAAAATGAGAACAATGAGTGAAAGCGAGTTATCCAAATTTCTACTGGGAGTCACAAATAGAGAAAAAACAAAAACAAAAAAAACAGCAACAAACTTATCATAAAGAGATCTGACTTTGATTATATAGATGATAGATAGATGATAAATAGATAGAAAAATGGTAGATAGATGATAGATAGTTACATAGATGATAGATAGATAGATAGATAGATAGATAGATAGATAGATAGATAGATAGATTTCAAAAAGAGAGAATAGATAGAAACATCAATGATGAGAGAATCATTGATTGGCCGCCTCCAGCACACCTCCTACTTGGGAATGACCCGCAACTTGGAAATGTGCCCTGACCTGGAAACAAACTGTGACCTACTGGTTCATAGGTCAATACTCAACCACTGAGCCACACATACCAGACAATAAAATGTCTTAATTTCAATCTGAAACATTAAAAAAGGAAGTAATGGGATTTCGGTCAAGTGGCGGTATAGGTGATATGTTCCCCAAATTCTCCCACAACCACATCAAAATTACAACCGAACTACAGAACCACCATCATTCAGAACCACCTGAAATCTTAGCTGAACAGAAGTTCTACAATACAGATATAAAGAAGCCACATAGAGACTGGTTGGAGGGGTTAAGATACAGACAGGGCTGGTCCCATACCCACATTTTCACATTTTGAATAAAAATCACAGCTGCAGAGGTCCACTAAGAAGCCAGGGGTTTCAGCCCCATTCCAGCCCCCCCACCTCCATCCCAGGACTCCAGTGCCAAGAAGAGAAGTTCCCATAACTTCAAACTGTAAAAACCACTGGGAAATGAGGTTAAGAGAGATGGAGTGGTGCTGGCATCCCACATACTCCTCTTAAAAATCCAGATTACTGAGAGTCACTTGCTGTGAGTTCCACCACTGGAGAACCAGGAAAAAATGGGGAGGAACTGAGCATTCTGGCATCTGGGCAAAAACTAGAGGGGCAGTTTTCTTCCAGACAGAAGTGCTGGCAGAGACCATTGTTCCTTTTTTGGCCCTTCTGCTATAGAGCCAACAGGGGAACTATGCCATATCTGAGTCTCCATCAATCTGGCTATCACTGTTGGTCCCACCCTTGTGATTATTTGAGAGCCCCCCCACACACACACACACACAACTTGCAGGCCTACCTCAGGCCTTTCAAGTGGCTTTTCCATACGAAAGGACTATCTTTCCAAATAAATAGCACTTGTCTTTTGTATGTTCTATACCTCTTGCTAAGTGGCTCTAGCACTGGCAAAAGTGGCAGCTTGCCTTGGCTCACAGATTGGCCTCTTTTGGCCATCTCCAAACCCAGGAAAAGTAGCAGCCATCTGAAGATCAATTTGTAGTTAATGAGGGTGGTCCAGGATAGGGCACAGGTAGTGGCTGATCTTTACCTATACCTCCCTCCCAGGAAGCCCCAGAGCCAGTACACCCAATGGATATCTTCAGACCACATAGAAGCATTACCCAACCTTCTCCACAAAGGACATACTCAAGAGGCAGACTCAGCAGGGTACCAGGGTACCACTGAAGTAAGTCCTGCTACATGTGATCAGGCTCTGCACTGCTGATTCTCCCAGAAAGTTGGCCTGAGGGCAAATCTCTCCCATTGTAGTATCAACAGCAATCGAGGCTCACCTATAACAGGAGGGTATACACATCCCACCCTGCGGAGGGGGTGGAGGCACATGTGGATTGTGCAGTTCAGGTGACTAGAGAGGCTGCACCACTGTATCTTATAGGATACCTGGTATATAAGGTCACTCTACCAAGACTAGGAGACATAGCAGGTCTACTTAATACATATAAACAAACAGGGGGAGGCAGCCAAAATGAGGAGACAAAGAACTGTGTCCCAAATAAAAGAACACAACAAAATTCCAGAAAGAAACAAAATGGAGACAACCAATCTACCAGATACAGAGTTTAAAACACTGGCTATAAGGATGCTCAATATACTTAGAGGAAGAGTAGATGAACTTAGTGAGAATTCTGACAAAGATATAGGAAACATAAAAACAGAGATAGAAAACAAAAAAGAACGAGTCATAAATGAAGAATACACTAACTAAAATGAATACTACATTTTAGGAAATTAGCAGTGGAGTAAATGAAACATAGGATCTACATAGGATCAGAGATTTGGAAGATAAAGAAGCTTAAAACACCACATGAGAACCACAGAAATAAACAATAATCCAAAAAAATGAGGAAAGTTTATGGAGCACTGAGACAACTGCAAGGGTTCCAGCATTCACACCATGTTAGTGTAGGATGGAGAAGAAGGAGAGCAAGTAATGGAAAAACCAGTGAAAAAGTAATGATGGAAAATTTCCATAACCTGGTAAAGGAAATCAATCTACAAGTCCAGGAAGTACAGAGAATCTCAAAAAAGATGAACCCAAAGAGACACACAACAAGACATCATAATTAAAATGACAGAGATTAAAGACAGAAAATTGTAAAAGCAGCAAGAGAAAAGCAGTTAAATTAACTACCAGGTAGCTTTCATACGACTGTCAGCTGATTCCTCAACAGAAACTTTGCAGGCCAGAAGGGATAGGCAAGAAATATTCAAAATTATGTAAAGTAATGACCTAAAACCAAGTTTATTTTAGCCAACAAAACTATAATTTAGACTTGAAGGTCAGATAAAGAGCTTCCCAGACAAGGAAAAGCTAATGAAGTTCATCAACACCAAACCAGTATTACAGGAAATGTTAAAGGAGCGTATTTAAAAAGAAGAAAAAAGATTTAAAAATATAATGATACAATGGCAATCAATAAATATCTATCAACCATTACTTTAAATGAAAATTGCTTAAATACTTTAATCAAAAACCATATGGAGGCTGAATGGATAACAAAACAAGACCTTTCCATATGTTGTCTACAAAGACTCACTTCAGATCAAAAGACACACACAGACTCAGAGTAAACAAATGGAAAAAGATATTTCATGAAAATGAAAACAAACAAAAACAGGCCAAGGTAGCGATACTTTTACTAGACAAAATCAATTTTAAAACACAGGCTATAGCCCTAACTGGTTTGGCTCAGTGGATAGAGCACCAGCCTGCAGATTGAAGGGTCCCAGTTTTGATTCTGGTCAAAGATGTGTACCTTGCTTGTGGGCACACCCCCAGTAGGGGATGTGCAGGAGGCAGCTGAAGGATGTTTCTCTCTCATTGATGTTTCTAACTCTCTATCCTTCTCCCTTCCTCTCTGTAAAAAAAAAAAAAAAAATCAATAAAAAATATTATTAAAAAAAAAACAAATAAAAAAACACAAACTATATAAAAAGAAACAAAGGAGGACCCAGCAATTCTATTTTGGGGTATTTATTTAAAGAAACCCAAAACACTAAGTCTAAAAGACATATATCTCTATATGTTCAATGAATCATTATTTACAATAGCCACGATACTGAAGCAACCTAAGTGTTCACTATTAGATGAATGGATGAAAAGGAAGTGCATATTTATAATGGAATATGACTCAACCATAAAAAAATAATAAAATCAGCCCTATTTGGTGTGGCTGAGTTGGTTGGAGCATCATCTCATACACTGGAAGGTTGCAGGTTCAATTCCAGGTTGGTAGGGACACATATGGAGGGCATCCAAACGATGTTCTCTCTCATATCAATGTTTCTCACTCTCTCCTTTCCCCCTCTCTCTGAAATCAATAAGCAAATTTTCAGGTGAGGATTAATAAAAGAATGAAGTTTTGCCATCTTCAAAAACATGGATGGATATAGAAAATATTGGGCTGAGTGAAATAACTCAGACAGAGGAAGTCAAATGCCATTTGATTTCATTTATATGTGTAATTTACAAAACAAAATAAATGCACAAGGAGAACAGAAATAGACTCATAGATTCATAGAACATTTTGAGGGTTGTCATACAGGAAGGAGTTTGGGAGATGGGTGAAACAGATGAAGGAATTAAGAAGTACAAATTGGTAGTTGCAGAATAGCCATGGGAATATAAAGTATAGCATAGGGAATATAGTCAATAATATTGTAATAACTATATGTGGTGTCAGGTAGGTACTATATTTATTGAGTGATCACCTAGTAAGTTAAATAACATCTGATCATTTAGTTGTACACCTAAAACAAATAAAATGTTGTACATCATCTGTAACTGAAAAATTAAAAATATTTTAACACCTGCCTCATAGGCATGTTGGGAAGATTAAACCCATGTATATTAATTAGAAAGGCCAACACAACATCTTGCACAATGTCAGTTCAATGTCAGTTCCCTTTCGGCTCTTCCTAATTCTTTATGACCTCAGGCACCTCTGCAATGCTACATCTCTCCTCATTACACCTGAGAAAAACAAAACAAAACAAGTGAATTACTGGGAAACAGTTCCAAACATTTCATCAAAGTTTCCCCTGACTTAATATACCACCCCTGGAGGATAAACACTGGGGTTCTGCCAACAAGGAAGGTTATGCATTGAGAGAAGACAGTTCATAGTAATTTTGTCAGCAAAATTGTAACAATAAAGACTTGAACAACTCTTCATCTCACTGTCAGTTGTCTTGAAAGGAGAGATTACTTTTTCCTCACAATCATGGCATATCCAATTAAGGTAGACTTGAAAGCCAGGCAGGTGTAAAGTACAAGCCAACACTTGTTCACATTAGCAGTTATCAATGGAAAACTGCAGGAATGCACAGACTTGGCACCCCTGCTGTCCTGGAGATGATAGGCCTGCAGAGGCACGGTGGACACTGACAAGAGAGCTTGACATCTTGCCTGAAAAAAGTTGGCTTCTCTTTCTCCATTTTCTCTGGTTACTTTTGGAAAGCTATTATTATTTTCAATTACAGTTGATGTACAATATTTTATTAGTTTCAGATGTACAACACAGTGATTAGATTATTATATAACCTATGAGGTGATCATCCTGATAAGTCCAGTACCCACCTGACACCCTACATGATTATTATATTACTGACTATATCCCCCTCTGCTGTACCTTTACATCTCTGACTATTTTTAGAACTGGCCATTTGTATGTCTTAATACCTTTACCTTTTGTACCCATCTTCCCAACCCCTCTCCCATCTGAGTTTGTTTGCATCTCTGAATTTATATCTGTTCCATTTATTTTGTTTTTATGTTCCACACGTAAGCGAAATTATAAGGTCTTTATCTAATGTAATTCATTTAGCAAAATGCCTTCTAGGTTTATCCATGTTTCTGCACATGGCAAGGTTTTATTTCTTTTTATGGTGAATATATTCCATTGTGTATTATATATATATATATATATATATATATATATATATATATATATCACATCTTCTTTAGCCAATCATCTATATATGGACACTTAGGTTGCTCCCATATTTTGGCTTTTGCAAATAACGCTGCAATGAGCATAGGGGTGGGTGCATCTTTTCAAATTAGTGTTTTGGATTTCTTCGGATAAATATTCAGACAGGAATTGTTGGGTCATGTGGTATTTCTATTTTTATTTTTTTAAAGAAATGTACATGTTGTTTTTCTATAGTAGCTACACCAATTTACAATCCTACCAACAATGCACAAGAGTTCGCTTTTCTCCACATCCTGACTGATATTTGTTGATTGCTGGTTTATTGATGATAGCCATCCTGTCAGGTATGAGGCAGTATCTCATTGTGGTTTCAATTCGCATTGATGACTATGATGTTGAGCACCTTTTCATGTGTCTATTGTCCATCCGTATGTCCTCTTTGGAGAAGTCTCTATTCAGGTTCCCTGCCCATTTTTTAGTTAGATTGTTTGTTTATTTTGCTGTTAAGTTGATGAGTTTCTATATGTTTTGAATTTAATCCTTTATCAGATGTATCATTGCCAGATATATTTTCCCATTCAGTAGGTTGTCTTTTCCCATCTTGTTGATGGTTTCCTTTGTTGTGCAAAATCTTTTTAGTTTGTCATAGCACCATTTGATTGTTTCCTTTTGTTTCCCTTGCCTGAAGAGACATATAAAAAATATATATATCGCCAAGAGCCATTTCAAAGAGTTCACTGTCTATGATTTCTTCTAGAATTTTATGGTTTGGGGTTTTGCATGTAAGTCTTTAATCCATTTTGAGTTTGTTCTTGTATATGCTCTAATAAAATGATCCAGTTTCATTGTTTTGCCTATTCTGTCCAGTTTTCCCAACACCACTTATGCATTTTGGTTTGTCACTGCAAACCCCCAAATCAAATGCATCTTATCATCTGTTTGGAATTTGGGAATAGATCTAAGACTTACATTAATAATTACATATATTTGATGAATATGTGTAGCACATGCCAGCACTATACAAATAAGCCTCATTTTATGCAGAAAAGTTAACTCAGCTCACTTCCTTTCTTCTTTCTTTTCTTCTTTCTCTCATCCAGTCATTTAACCACATTATTGTGGGAATCTTATGCTCCAGGCACTGTGCTTAACACAGCTGATGCAGATATAAATGGAAAGTTGACCTTGCCCTCAGGAAGTTTTCAGTCATGTTAATAAGCCATAAGAACACAAGAATAATAGGTAAAGGCAGACATGTCCATAGGAAAGGTTAAAAATAATACCTTATAAGGATGTTATAAGTCCAAAATAAAAAAAAAATGCTTCAGAATTTTGAAAAGGAAGAAGTAGAATGCCAAAATAAAAAAAAAACTAAATAAAATAAAAAATGCAAAGTATTATTCTCATAACTCAATTGCTAGTTAATTCTTTACCAGTTCATGCATTTACTCATACTTGTGTGAATAAAGAAACCTAATGAAGAATGATGAGATTGAAAATGGAAGAGGATGAGAAACATGGAGAGAAAGGATGGTTAAGGATATGTTGGTGGAGAAAGTAACATTTACTAAGCCCCAACTACAAGGCAGGCACATAGCTGATCTAATTTGAACTTCAAAAAACTTTTGAAGTTTTGCCCTTCTTCTTCTCTTCCTCCTCCTCCTATTATTTTAATTCCACTTTGTAGATTATCAGATGAGAAAATTTTTGTTTAAGGAGGCACTGCACAAATAAGTCACTTTCTATCTAAAAAAGTAAACTTAGCTTATTTTCTTTCTTTCTTTTTTCCTTCTTTATTTGTTTGGAATCAACAATTCATACATTCATCCAAGTGTCTGACTTTAAAGACTGTGCTCTTGTTACTATGCCATGAGTTAGAGAGAAAGTGCAAATGTATGGAATGGAGACAGAAAGAACTGCAGGGTAAACAGGGCACTTGAGGAAAAGATGATAATAAACATGGCATTCAGGGCTATCTATTTCCTTTGGAACACCTTGAATTTGGAATATTTAAA
>PVJC01011923.1:0-40618 GCA_004026665.1 Murina feae | reverse complement strand
CCACCTTGCTTTCCCACTTCCTGGTGCCCTGGTGCCACTTCCAACTGCCAGCATAGGCAGGCAGTTGCAACAGAACCCTTAGGTTTGCTCAAGTTCTGTGGCTGTTGGCCTCCATCTTGGCTGGGTTAATTTGCATACAGCTGCTCTGATTGGCTGTTGGCCTCCATCTTGGCTGGGTTAATTTGCATACAGCCACTCTAATTGGCTGGTGGTGATGGTCACATTTGCATGTTTTGCTTTTATTATAGAAGATGCTGTTATTGAGAAAATGCAAGAACCATGACCTTGATCCATCTTGACATTCAGAGAATTAGAATTTTAAATGAATTTAGTTATTTATACTTTTAAAAATTTACCACCTTCACAATATAGAGGACATTATTTTTAAAACTGATGATTGCAATTAGAATTAATCCAAAGATTACCCTAATACCTGTTCTTTTTTGCCTTTACTTTTAGGATTTTCTAGAACTATTGACAGTGATGACTTATACTAAGAGTATTTTTCTGTTCATCCTTAAAATGGCATCTTCTTTTTCAAGTAACATTGTTACCTTTATAAAAATTACCAATAAGCAATATATTACTAAGAAATCTAAATAAATTACCACAAACATCATTCCTTAAGGAAAATAAAAGAAAAAGGAAACATGATCTCCCAAGCAAAAAGTATTGTCATGATCATCTTTTCACTCAAGCCTCAAAATATTTACTATTCCAAAATATGTCTGACTCCTTTTTTCCTCCAGCCAAAACCCTATACTTCTTTTAAGCACTAATCCAGTATTTTCTCTTTTGCAGAACATTTTCTCACTTCTCCCAATCATAATTAATTGTTCCATCACTGTGAACATTCCAAAGGATTTCCATCATAAAACATGCTATAATATTTAGGACATAGAGCAGGGTTCCATGTATCATCTATCCATGGTCCGTACAAAATCAGACACTGGTACTAGTATAGGAATTTTCCTGGCTTCTGGCTTCAATTTGAAAAACATACTAAATCCATTCTTGAAAAAGTTTTTCTCCTCAAGGCCAACATATTTTACTGCACTATCCTTTACTGCTCCCCCATACCATTTCTCCTACTGATCTTCATATCATTCCTCTATATTCGAGAAAAAAAAAAGAATAGTAACTCATCTTGTAGTCTCCCTCTCCAACCTAACTCCTATAATAATTTTGATAGATTTCAATACATGGAGATAACCTATCCACTATCCTAGTTTCTCAATTGTTTTCTCTCTCTTTTCTCCTGTAGTTATTTATCCCCAAATCATTTCAGCAACCCAGTCTTATAATCCTAACCTATAGAGTGTCATATGACTCAGCATTTTTCTACCTGTAACATCTTTAAACTATTTTCAGCTTTTTCATACCCTTATTCTTTATGAAACTCTAATTCCTTGATCTGTGTATTTTCTGCTGATCAGTTTTCTCCTGTTCTCCTTTTGCACTACACTAGGTGAATCACATTTTTCTCTCACCAAAATTCTCAATCAACCTATGTTCTTGTCTTTCATCAACCCTGGATAGTTTCTAAAATCTAATTGCACTCTTTTTTTTTGCATTTAAGCTGCATAACACAGCAGAATGGAACTCTTTGTGCTGACAGACTGAGTTTCCAGAGTGTTCTCAAACTCAACAACATACTTAAACCAAACTTATTCAATCCCCAAGTGAATCCTGCCCCACTTAGTATATTCTGTATCTTAGTTAATGAGACCACCCAGTTATTACAGACTCTTCACGTCCTCCTAAATTTCTCCAGTATCTGATCCTCTCTTAATTCCCACTGTCAATGCCTTAACTGAAGGCCTCAGTATTTCTCCCCTAGAGTAGCTCTCTGTGGCACCCGCACTTACACTCTGTTTTCAGGCTTTCCAAACTTTTCTAAAAATGTTGTTGCTAAAGCAATCATTTTGAAATCCATATCTGACCACATCACTCTCCTGGCAAGAAAAAAAAAAGCCATCAGGAGAATGAAGAGTAAACCCCTTGACTAGTATACAAGTTCATTTAATATCTGGCCCCAATACACATTCCTAAGCCTCATCTTTAAACACTTTCTAAACTTCTTTATTCTACAGTCTCTACAGCAGCAATGAGCTATTGTAATCCCCATGGCATGGATCTTTCTGTTTGGAAAGAACCCAGCCTTTGTCCACCTGATGATCCCTACTCCTCCTCCAATTCACAGATCAAGCATCCATCACCTCCTCCGTGAAGCCTGCCCTAGTTTTTCCATGACTTCATAATAGCTAGGCAAAGAGAAGCTCTCCCTTCTTTGTATAACCAATGGCTTTTTCTATTACCTCTACTGCTAATTGCTCTGTGTGGTTATTATTGCTCAGATATGCCTCCTACTAATCTGTGAGTACCTTAAGAGCAGGAACCATATCATATACATCTTAGCTCCCCAGCATATAGAACAAGCACTGATAAGAAGTAGGCATTAAGCATATGTTTATTGGATAATTATATCAGAGATCTTGTGAGAATGAACTATTCTTGTCACATTAGAGGCATGTGGCTGTCACGTTGACTAGATGTATGGTTTTCAATGCAGAACTGTCTCAGCAGTTGGTATTATAACTGTTCCACAAATCATAAGATGCGGGACAAATTAAGGACATTACATATATAATCCCACTCACAACGCTGAACAAACTTTTTAATGCACCAGGAACTGTTGATAACTAAAAATAAAATTATATCATACTAGATCTTTTCTTCTTTCTGTGTGTGTGTCTGTGTGTCTGTGTGTGTGTCTGAAAATAGCAATGTGATGTCACAAAATGAGCAGGCATTCGAGTAAGCCATCAGATATAACCCTATCTTAAGCAAGTATTTTTTCTTTGACTTCAAATCAACTACTTAATTTTTCCAAATTTTGATTTATGTACTTACCAAATGTGGACATTAATATGTAGTGAAGGGATAATTGTTAGGAAGTTATGCGAATGGTTATCATACACTGTCTCTCTTAATAACTAGAGGCCCAATGCATGAATTTATGCACTTAAGGCTGTGGGAGCGGAGAACCTCTCAGTCCAGCCTTCACCCTCTTACAGTCCGGGAGCCCTCAGGGGATGTCCCTGAGGCCCGCTTAGGCACGCTACCCAGAGAGTGGGCCTAAGCCTCAGTTGGACATCCTTAATGTTGCTGCAAAGCCAAAAGAGGCTCCCTCCACTGCTGCTGCACTCAGCAGCCATGAGCCCAGCTTCTGCTGAATGGTGCTCTCCCTGTGGAAGTGCACTTACCACCTGAAGGCAGCTCATGCATTGAGCATATGCTCCCTGGTGGTCATTGTGTGTCATAGCAACTAGTCATTCATTTGATAGGCATATTAGCCTTTTATTATATAGGATGATGTAGTCTATTATGGTAGCCCTTTTTGCCATGGATATAAATATTTAATATCTATATTTTTATCTATTTTAAAATATGTTTTTGAAGAGTAGATGTTCAGAATGTATAAGCTATATATGTTGGTTATGTAGTTTTCAAATGTATATGATGGTCTCTGGGCAATATTTCTATCCATCTGTGAAGAAACTGTCCTGGTTTAAAATAATGTTGCTAAAGAAGTCAAAACAACTCTCCTCAATAATGTATAGGCAACTTGAATAAAAGTGATAAATTTATTAATAAATCAAGGCAAATAAAAATGAAGCAATAAAAGCATACAAAAGAAATATGAGAAGCATGGAATTACATGCAAAAAAAGGCTTAAATTTTGTGTATTTCTGGACAAGGCTGGATGTCAGAAATATATTCCAGCATTTAGCTCCAAGGAACTATAATTTCTATGAGTAACAGGTCCTTTAGTAATGATTCTACAGCATTCACTTTCCCTGAAAATCTAGTATTACTCAGTAGAGTTATATATGCTACTAGGGGCCCGGTGCACAAAAATTTGTGCACTTGGGGTGGGGTTCCCCTCAGCCCGGCCTATGCCCTCTTGCAGTCTGGACATCTACCTTTGGGGGATGTCCACCTGCTGGCATGCCTGGCCAGCCTGGGTGAGGGGCTAAGGGCCATTTTCAGGCTGCCCACAGCCCTTTCAGGGTTCGTGCACTGGGGGGTGGGAGGGCTGGTGAGTGCAGGCATGGACGTTTCCCACTGGGTGGCCCACGATCGCACATGCTTGGTGGGCCCCCACCACTGAGGGGACACACCTGGTGCAGACCTGGGTGGCGAGCCAGGGGCGGACACTGGTGCAGGGTCCCTCAGGGGGGCTCTGCTGCTGAGCAAACACACCCGGGTGGAGCCAGGCAGCGGACTGGCTTCGTATGCTCCGCACTGTGCAGCAGACGCTCCCGCGTGCCCTGTGGAGGCCCCCCGGGGGGGGCAGAGCCAGGCAGTGTACCCAGGACAGGTGCTACTGCATGCCCCCCAGAGGCCCCCGGGGTGGACCCCCCCCCCCACTGAGCTGACACACCCGTCACAGCTGTGTAGGCCTCGGAGGCCCGCAGCTCAGAGCCGCCCTGCCAGCCTCCATCTTGGCTGGGTTAATTTGTATACAGCCACTCTGATTGGCTGGTGGACGTGGCTTAGGCATCCTAAAGAAATGGTCAATTTCAATATTATGCTTTTATTAGATTAGATGTCATCAGACTTTTTCTCCCTACCATTCACTTTTAAATTATTTCAACCCACATCAATTTAGCAACAGTATTTGCATAGGATTGTATTAGACATTGGGAGCCAGGGTAAAAGGAAGAAGAGACCTACAGACAAACAAAGAAGAATTATTCCGCAACCCTAGGACTCAATGTTGAGACAGGCAATAAACATGAAAATGAAAAATTATAAGAAAGCAGACAACTGGGTTGTTTGGAGTATGCTATGCAGTGAAGAGTTAGGCATTCTTAAGTCTAAGAATGAACATTTTCTTAATATTTTCAGTATTCAGTTACTAGATCTTCCCAGTAAAATCTTACTTGAAGTAAATACATTTTCCAATATGTAACTTTGTAAGAAATACACTAAATATATTTACATAAAGTCAGTTGTGTGTTCAACAAATTACCTCTATTATTAAAAAATACAAAATTTGTATTATCTGGAAAAGACAGCAGGTGCATTCTCTATATTTTAGTAATTAGTGGGACTGAATGGCCACTGTCAGGGCCCAGGAAAGGTAGCCTGGCTAAAGGTCTTCACGTGGAAACTGTACTGACTTAGAACAGAGCAGAATTCTGTCCCCATAGCCAGGCCTTGTTGTTTGTTCCGGTTTTCCATCTGGACCTGGTTAATATCCAGTCCTGTTGATGTGTCAGTTAGCCTCAGATTCCACAATCTGTGCAAGGCATCCCTACCCCAGCTCTCTGGCTGTGCAGAAAGCAAGAAAGATTAGCAGGCTTCAAAGCTCATTGAAGGTTTCCCTTTCAATTTCACCATCGTTACCATTCAAAAAATTAAACTTCTTTCAGATAATTGTAGATTCACAGGCAGTTCAAAGAACTATTGTAGAGATTCCCTGTATTCTTTACCCACGTTCCCCCAATGGTAACATCTTGAAAAACTATGCTATGATAGATATTTGCAGGGATACAATCCACTGACCATATGCAGATTTCCTCAATGTACCCATATGTCTGCATGTGCATGCATGTCTGTGTGTGTTTGTATGTGTGTGTATGTGCATATGGGGATGGTGCTAGTGTGTATAGTTCTGTACACGTTTATCACATGTTTAAGTTTATGCATTCACCACCAAATTCAAGTAGCAGAAAAATTCTATCACCATCGAAAGCTCTTGTGTTGCTCTTTTTGTAACCACATCCATTTTTCCTCTTGTCCCGCCCCACATACATTCCTTCTCTAACCCTAGAAACCATTAATTTGCCCCCTATTTCTATAATTATTCACTTTAAGGATGTTATATAAATGGAATCATACAGTGTGTAATCTTTTAGGATTGGCTTTTTTTCCTCACTCAGTATAATACTCTTAGCTTTCATTCAGCTTGAGTATATCATTAATGAGTTACTTTTTCGTTGCTAAGTAGTATGCCATGGTACCACTGCTACATATTTTAGTATAGTTCATTTAAAAACAGCATAGCAGAAAGGACCATCAGGCTTGGGTTCAGTCCCAAGCACTGTAACCTTGCACAAGTAACAGAAAATTATTTTTAATTTTTTTAATATATTTTTATTGATTTCAGAGAGGAAGGGAGAGGGAGATAGAAACATCAATGATGATAGGGAATCATTGATTGGCTGCCTCCTGCACACTCCCTACTGGGGATCAAGCCCATAATCCAGTCATGTGCCTTTTACTGGAATCAAACCTGGGACCTTTCAGTCCACAGGCCTATGCTCTATCATTTAGCCAAACCAGCTAAGGCAAAATATTTTTTATTGATTTAAGAGATGAAGGGAGAGGGAGAAAAAGGTAGAAATATCAATGATGATACAGAATCATTGATTGACTGCCTCCTTGCACACCCCACACTGAGGACCAAACCTGCAACCTGGGCATGTGCCTTGACTGGTAATTGAACAGTGACCTCTTAGTTCATATGTTGATGTGCAACCAGTGAGCAACACCAGCTGGGCTGCATAACATTTTTAATGTATACACAAACTTCAAATGTCCTATAGAACAATAAACTAGATATTTATAAGATATCTAGCTTGGCTCCTGCCACCAGTAATAGTAGCTAATAAAGTGTCAGCAGTCATCAAGAATAAAAAGCTGGTTAAAAGTACAGGGTGTAAACTGATGAACAAAACAGATCCAGAAACTAAGAAGCATTGATCACATGCTCAAATCTCAGAGGGAAGGTAGGGGAAGGTGGGGGTAAGGAGGAGAGATTAACCAAAGGACATGTATGCATGCATATAAGCCTAACCAATGGACACAGACACGAGGGGATGAGGAGGAAGAGGGGCAATGGGGGGATACGGACACATATGGAATACCTTAATCAATTTGAAAAAAAAAAGAAAAAAGTACAGGGTTACATGATACATTCCCTACTTATAAACACTTTTTTCTTATTTACCTACAGTTTAATTTTCAGGTGAGTTGTGTTAATAAGTAAAAGACTTCCTTTCAGAATTGAATGGATGACTCTGTATCTACATTAAAAAACAAACAAATACATAAACATTACTGAGCCTGGCTGGTGTGGTTCAGTGGTTGAACTTTGACCGATGGACCAGGAGGTCAAGGTTCAATTCCTGATCAGGGCACATGCCTGAGTGGCTCAATCCACAGTAGGGGGCTACAGGAGGCAATAGATTGATGATTCTCTCTCATCATTGATGTTTCTATTTCTCTCTCCCTCTCCCTTCCTCTCTGAAATCAATCCTGATAATAAAAGGGTAATATGCAAATTGTCCCTCCCCTGGGAGTTTGATCAGAGTTAGACCAGGGGGGTGGGGCTGGCCAGCTAACTTCCCATATCCCCTCCCCTCAGCCAACTTGACCAGACCCCACCCATGCACAAATTTGTGCACTGGGCCTCTAGTAAAAACATAATAAAAAAGAAAACAAACAAACAAACAAACAAAAAACACCCTGAGGAGTGAATCAGGCAAAGAATATATTAAAGATCAATGTCCAATAACTATTAGAGTAGCTTTTAAAATGTATAGTATAGAAACTTTCCTAACCCCCTTCCCCATAACACGTGATAAATAATATACTTTGAGAGGATTTAGAGTTGCAGTTGGGATGAAGCATATGTTCATAAACTTGGAAACAATGATTCAGATTAAGCTGGGTTTTCCATCTTCTATGAATCTGTAATGAATGGTAATAATAGAGATTTGAGATCTATTTTCATTGTTACAAAAAAAACACAAAACCAAAACACAATTTTTTCCATGTTTTTGCATGATGAGTTTATTCAAGTTAACTAAATTTCTTTGTTGTTGTTTTTTTACTCAATTTCATCAACCAGATGGTAGCATTATTTTCCCCACACAGGCCAGCATTGATTGGCAACTATATGACTTTAATTTATAAAATACATTTATTATTAATAATGAGTGTGTTAATCATAAGGGCATGAAGTTTTAGATTTAGTATATATGAAGTGAGAAGGAATAAAAGGGAAGAAATCCTTGCTGATTAAATGTTAGAAAATAATTGCACTGATGTTCATGTGGTCTCTTCTTAATAAAATACTTTTATCTAAGCATGGGTGAATGTAAGTATAATATTCTTTTTTTCCCTTTTTGATCTTCAAAGTAATTGTTAAGATGCCAGAATCCCAGGCTCATTTCATTGCACATACATCTCTTAATTGACCAGCCTGATCAATCTCCAGCACTGATAATTTTAATACATCAAGGAGCTTTGAGGTGCAGATGTAAACTGAGGAGTTTACTAGAACAAATAAACCAAAACAGCTCTGAGAAGTTCCTCAGTAGAAGAATAAAATTGAATCAGCCATTATATACTATAAAGCTGTTTGCTATCTATGTCAGTTTTCACTATTGCATTTTATTTGAGTACTTTTGGAGTACTGTGTTTTCTCTTTGTACACTGAAATTCACAGTACAGCTTTTAGCCTTTATTTGTATGCTAAAAACTTCTGACATTTTCTATCTCAACACTAATGATTAACATCTTTGCTTTAGGCCAGAAGTTAAAAACTGATAGGCCCCTGCATATAGTGACACCTTTCAATAGTCACATACTCCAGCAGTTACTAATTTTCCAAACCAGTACCTGAAGATGACATTTTGATAAATTTGCAAAGGACTTTCCAAACTATGAGTTCAATATATGAAAAAAGTACACCTTCGGTAATGACATTCTGTTCCCCAAAATAAATTCATATGCTTTGCCCATTTATTTATTTTTTTAATGAAGCTACTTATAGAGTTTATAAAATATATCACCAGTAATTTATAATAAATTGCACATTTGTATTTCTCATCTTAGTATGCTCAAAAGCACTGCATTTTTATTCAAATTCCAAAATTATTTTTTCCAGGAAGAAAAAACTGCCGTGACACTTTATAATCCTCCTGTGAATAAATGAGATGAATATCACTTTACATTCTTACTCTAAGTTATAAGGAGACCAAGTGAGTTTAAAGTCATTTCCCTTAGCATTAACAAATAGGCCAAGAGTTAAACTAAAAATGGAACAGATACAGTAAAGCAATCCAGTGGTCTAGTCATGTTACGTCTGCAATGTGGTGTTAATAATCACATCAAGACACTGAACATTTGCTAAGCTTTGTTTTGTGCTGAGAGTATAATGACAGTTTTCAAACTGCCTGGAAAGTAAGATGTAGGAGTAAGAGCTAAGCTATCAGTTTTAACAAATCCATTGGTGTTTTGAATTTATCTGCTCTCTTTATGTATGGGAGAAATCAACTTAAAGACAATTTCAGGGGGGAAAATCGTATTCTTACCATCTTAATAAAACTAATACTTAACTTTAGTATGTTAAATTCCAGACATGCATATACCTGCATATTCCTTCCGTAGTTCTAAGTATGTTGTTGTAAACAAAATTATAGACACCATTTGACACTTGTACAGTGTTGCAAAGGTGAGGTTGCTTTTGATTAGCATCAATGAGGAGAGGCAGATGGTTCTATTACAAAACTTATATTATAACTAAAAAGTAGTTATGAATCCTTACCCTGTGTCATTACCACAGAGGTGGTACTAAAAAGGACCATTTCATCAACTGACACTGAACTCAGAAAGAACAATGTTACGGGTTGAATTGTGTCCTAAACCCCAAGACCACAGAATGAGGCCTTATTTGGAAAAAGGGTCATTGCCCTTATAATTAGTTAAAAGAAGGTCTTACTGGAGTAGGATAGGCTCCTAAACCACGATGACTGGTGTTCTTATAAAAAGAAAGTTATACAAAGAGATATACATTCACACAGGAACAACAATATTAGAAAATTGGAGTTATGCTGCCACACACCAAAAATACCACCAGAAGCTAGATCCATTCTCAGCACTGTCGCAGGGAGCATGGCCTTGCTAACATCTTGATTTCAGACTTCTGACCTCCAGGATTATAAGAACCCATTCTAAATTATGTTCTGGTGTTTCTCTGCTCATTATTTCTGCTAATACCTTTCCCCCCTTTCCCTTTTGAAAGCCCAACCAAAATGACAACTCTTGTATTTAACACCTGACAATTATCAATTCTTTTACGAAGTCTAGTTATGTTCCCCTTTTTAAAAAATGTGATGATCATTGCCTATTTTCTGAATTGATGATAACTGGAAGGATGCCAATTACAGCATTTAGACAATGATATTACTATTCACCAGTCTATATCTTCCTTCTACTGTAAGTTCCTTAAAGATAGCACATTGTATCCATTCCATAGTACCTATAAGAGATGGTATGCATCTTTAGATTACATAAATAAATGAGATATAGCATTTTTCAGTTTTATTGAGGCTCTAGAGATCTGGTGAATGAATTCGTGCAGGGATGAGGTCCCTCATCCTGGCCAGTGATTGGGGCCCATTGAGGCCAGCTGTCCAGGGGGAAGGACCATGGGATGTTGGCCGGCCGCGGGAAGTTGGCCGTGGGAGTGCACTGATCACCAGGGGGCAGCTCCTGCATTGGGCCTCTGTCCCCTGGTGGTCGGTGTGCATCATAGTGACTGTTATACCCAGTCGTTGGGTGGACTGGTCTTAAAGGTCACTTAGGCTTTTATATATATAGATGATTGACAAATAAAATTGTAGGATACTTAAATATACAACACAATGACTTGGTAGAGATCTACATTGTGGAAGGACTCCCCTCTCCCAAATTAAGCACATTCCATCATCTCACTTATTTTTCCTTTTTTTTTCATTTTTGGTGAGAAAATAACAATGTTATTAAGTTAAGATAAGGCTTTTATGGTTCCAAGTTTATGCATTATAAACAATCTTTCAGTATTTGTACTAAAATAGAAATCTCCTTTCTCCTTAATGGGTCCTTTTCAGAGCCAAATATCAGAACATTCCTTGGTCCCAAGTAACCACTGAGTACATGTGTTGAATAAATGTAGAGTTTTAAGCATATTTACTTGAATATCACCTAAAAGTAAAATAGGTAGATTAGATTTATATATATTAACATAGTTAAATCTAAAAAATACGTTTTTAATAGATAAAAAGCAAGTAAAGTATATGTATGATATGGTTTAGATAAAAATTTGCAATGCATAATATTTTATAATACCTATGATCAAATGTATACATGTGTAAGTAGTCAAAATGCATGTGATTAATAAATGCCACATTCCTGAAGTGGTAAGGAGAGTAAAGGGGTAGGAGATAGGAATTTATCTATATCTGTTAAGTTTTATTTCTAAATGAATGTCAAAACCAACAAAAAAAAAAACATATACAAAAATAAGAGATTTAAAGTTAATATGCCAAGTATTACCAATTTATTAGAACAGGTGGAGAAGTGCCTAGAAAACTGATTAATTTCTGAAATTTCATTTTTTTAATTATTCCATAATTAAAAATAAAGACAAATCATTTAAAATGTGCATACTCTCAACAATGAAAATATATTAAAAAATAAAATGTGTAGTGTCAATATAGAGGGGAGGGAAATAAAAATATGACCATCGGGCTAATGCCACAGTAATAATTTCTGCAGACACTATTCATTAATAGATACTAAAACTAGTGGGCAAAAGACATTTGTATAGTCTCAAAGTATCTCTTCCAAGGTACTTATTAATTACAAAGGGAAATACAGCAACTTTACAGTGGGGAAACCCAGCAGACACCACCTTATCCACGTGTTCAAGGTAGAAATGTGACCGTTCAAGAGACACATGACATTGCCAAGCCCTGGGTGCTGTGCACTATAAGGATGTGATGGGACTTCCCTCACATTCTCCACAAAAATGCATAACTTCATTGGAATCATAGGAAAACATCATACAAAACTAAATTGATGATAATTCTAGAAAACAACTGTCTGGTGTTCTTCAAAAGTGTCAAAAGTCATGAAAGACAAGAAAAGACTGTGTGTCTGTCACAGATTGGAAGAGACTAAAGAGGAATAACAACTAAGTGCAATATGGGAAACTGTACAGAAAAAAAGATATTACAGAGAAAACTGGTGAGATTCACTTAGCGTCTGTGTCATACCAATGTGGTTTCCTGGTTTTGATAACTGTATTATGGTTATGCTTGATGTCATCATTAAAGGAAGGGATGTTGGGGAAATCTCTGTATTATTTTAGACATATCTCATCATATATATTTTTTTAAATGTTAAAAAAAGTGTGTATGACTCTGAACCCCATCAATTTACCTATAGAATTTTATATCAAGGACAGAAGCTCACAAAGCTTTATGTAGGCATACATGCCTGTGTGTGTGTGCATGCACACATGTGTCTATGTGTGTATTATCCTATGGCATGGTTTAAAAATTAAAATGGAAATAACCTAAATGTCCAACAAATAATTGTTACATCACTATAGGCAGCTTTGAAATTTACAACAGTTTCTTCCATTTATTGACATATAGAGATGTTTGCAATCTATTATCATGTAAAAAAACAAACAAACAAAATACATAATAAATATGATCTAACTTATTTTATGTGCATGCTTTTTTAAAAGTTCCTATTGCTGAATATGTGCAAAAGAATTGATCGTAACCAATATACAATGAAATGTAAACATTTCCTTTTTATGTGAATTAGGATAACAAGTGCTTTGCTCATAGATGTGTATTTTCAATAGTTCTAATATCCTAATAGCGCTATTAAAAACTATGTTGTTTGTATAATTCAAGATGTTTTGGTGATGGATAGCATAAAAAAACAAACTAATATTATAAATAAAGCTGCTCATCTTTATTATCATTTTAGTAGTTTTCATGCAAATGTAGGCTTTTTAAAAAAAATTGTCACTGAAGCAGAGTTTTCACCCTCAAGATAGCAATGAATCTATGACACATCCAACAAGAACTGGCATCATTTTCAAAGAAAGACAACATCATCAAGAGAGTGCCTGATAGAGCATGATTGATCTGTTAATCACATCTCTGTACAGGAGAAAAAAATCCTTAATCTCTGACATCTTTTAATTAAAATGGAACTGTGTTGTTTCTAACTTAACAGAATTTTCCTTCAAAAACACGAAATGGTTTTAACATGAATACATCAGACATGCTTTCAACTCCCCTTATAATAGAATTAACTCTTACTACATATAGCTCATTTAGAATGATGCACATTTTGGTCAGAGATTATGGTTTGGTCCAGAATTGTATTAATGTATCCGATTAATGGGAAACTTCATTTTTTAAAGGATCCTCAGCTTGTGTTTATCTATACCAATAGAATATGATTGTCAGAGGAGAGAAAGGACTTTATGATTTTACTTATCAGAAACTCAAAGACAAGACACATTAACAGAAGATTTGAAGCTAAAGTTTCCAGTTCAGGAGGATGCTTTTTCCAATTATACCACAATTTGCATCCTCAGTCACATGCAACGCTGTGGGAAATTTACCCATTAACCACCTGCAGGGATATGAAGATGAACAGCCAGTCCCTGCCCTCCAGGTGTTAGTGAGAAGAGGTCAGGCATCCAAACAAAATGTGTGAGCATAGTATCAATGGGGGCTAGAAACTAATAGCAATTACAACTCTAAAAAAATGTGAATGATGATAACAAGCCCAATATTATGGAAAACATTAACCAAAGGAGTTGGTCACAATTATGTTAGATCTAATTACAGTATATGTTTCTCCATTGCACATTAAGAAATGCACATATCACTTGGGTAAATATAAATGGCTTCCTTTTAAATACATAATTTTTTTCTCATGTTATTCTAGACACATACTTTTTTCTGAACACATACTCAAAGGATTATTTTTCCTTTCTGGTAAGGTGATTCAAGTAGACAGAAGTTAAGCGCTATTTACACATGTTGGAGTTTTCAGTGTCAATTATGTAAACCTGTCACTTCAGGAAAAATATAACCACACATTTACTTAACATTGATCTTTGGAATATCTAAATGCTGTGACAGGTGTGCCATTCTACCACCTTTGTTTGACAAATGATGGTAGATGTACTTCATGAATATTTTCCATCTTGGCATCTAAGTAACAAATATTTACAAGAGTCAACCATATGCCAGTAATTATGCAGAATATTCGATGAGCCACTGAGATGCACAAGGCGTGGCTCCTGACATTGAGGAACTCATCAGGAAATGGAAATTTAAAGTGGTCTTAAGTGTTTAAATAGAAACATACACACATACACACAAACCACAATAAATAATGCAAGCAGTGCGACATTGAGGGAAGGGCATTAAACTTTATAGAACTTAAAATTTGGACTACAATTCAGACCTACTCATTTGTTGAATGAGCTTAACCTCTCAGGGACTTCGTCTATGAAATAGACACAATACAGTTCCACTCACCCTACGTGGTGGCTCTGAGAATTCCATGAAACATGTGAATGTGCCAGAGGAGTACTTTACCTATAGCGCATGCTCAGTGACTAGGATTTTCCTTATCCTAGCCTGAGGGTCGCAGAAGAGGGTGCTGCTGCTAATTGTGTCCAGTGCTTAATTTTTAGACTTCTAATTGTTCCCTAGTCATAGCTGCTCTTTCTTTTTCATAAAGGAGATGATCTGGCCATACTTATACTATAGAAGGGGTTCCATGTACAAAAAGTGTTTATTTATAAACAATTAGACACTGATTCCATTAAGTGTTCATTTTCAGAAAGAAGCATCTTAGTAAAAAGATAAGAGATGGTGGTATAATCTAATCTAAATTAAAGACATGGCAAGGTTTCAGGGAATTATTGAAATTTCATAACAGTTCATTTTTGGTCCACCTGGGAGAGTAGACCTTAAAATGTACTGATAAAGATTTTAAGTATTTTGCTTCTGCAAAAAATAAAATGTGATTGTTTTTTTAATTCAAAAAATAGCATTTTCTTAGCTAATATATGTGCATAATTCAATAGGGACCCAGTTCAATGGTTTCATTTGACGGAGAAGTACATTTTTTAACAATTCATATTGTTTTGGCACAGAAATAAATTACAGTGCTAAAAAGACCCAGAATAAATATAATGACAGCATACCTCATGCTGAATACTCCTCCATCTTCCCAACAGTTTGCTAAAGGGGAAAAACACCTAAGAAGTACTTCTGCCGTTCCTTCAAACAATGCACTCCTACTCATTAGACAGGGCTCCTTTGGGGAAAAGACTGCTCATAATGGAAAAAAAATAGCACTGATATAAGATTTTAAACTAAGGATATGCAGGGAGCATGGCTATCAGGTGCCTGTGAATTCACTGCTCTACAGAGGACCATTTTCTGGCCAAAGTTCCTGACCCTTACATGTCAGTGCAGTAAAGATGCAATGTTTAGAAATGAAACATGTTGAAAACGTTTCCTAGCTCAACTGCCAATAAATACATTGCTAGTCATCCTTCAGTGGCTGCTTTTTTGTGATTCATTTGTGGGTGGTTTTAATACCTTTAGGAGCTTCTCTTGTTTAGCATAATTCTTTACAGTGCTATTTATTATGTTGGCATTTGTTTCTATATACCAAGTACTTTCTTTTTCACAGCATATGAAATTATATATATATATATATATATATATATATATATATGTATATATATTCATTTTATCTTTATTGTTGAAAGTATTTCAGATGCCTCTTTTTTCCCCCTCATTGACCCCCTCCACCCCAACACCCCCCTCCCCCTTGCCCAGGCCTTCACACACTATTGTCTCTATGGGTTATGCATATACGCATGTAAATTCTTCAGTTAATCTCTCCCCAACCACCCAACCATCCCTTGCCTTCCCTCTGAAATTTGTTTATATATTTTTAAATGCGGGGGGGAAAAAAACTTGTTTAAAGGTATGTTTTTTTGTCTTATTTTATCTTCTGGTTTCAATAAGCAACAAGTATAACTCAATATTCATTTTCTGCTACAAACCCTTAATAAAGAAGTCAAACAACTGGTGCAAAGATAAATTAGATTCATTTTTTTTTTTTTTTTTAGTAAATCAATGAATAAAACCATACTATTCACTAAAACCATTGTTAATATAATCATGGCATGTGTCAGTTTTAAACAGCTTTTAGTTATAAGCACTTAATGCTCTATTTTAAGTCTTATAACAATGAAAGGAAGACATAATTAAACACCTTTTCAGATAATAGAATAGAGACTTAAAAAAGAAAAATAAGTTTTCAAAGGTCATATAACTATCAAATGATAAAGTCAAGATATAAACTTCTGTCAGCCTACTCTAGAATCTATCTCTTAACATCTAGCTCACTGTGTTTCAAATATTCCTTTACAAAAATTTAAAATAATAATTATGACTAGATGTTGCTTGGTGTTTTTAATATACTTAATAAATTGATTTATATATTTTCTCTGTAATGTGCTTATATTTGCTACAAAAATAAGATTTGCAGACTAATTCCTCTTCATTCTAAAATACATATTTAGTTTAGGATTTCTCAACCTTGGCACTGTTGACATTATGAGCAGGATAATTCTTTATTGGGGTTAGGGGTCTCTACTGTGCATTGTAGGATGTAAAAGAGCATCCTTTTCTTCTATTAGACACTAGTAGCATTCCCCAATTTATGACAATAAAAAATGTCTCTAGACATTGCCAAACATCTCCAGTTAAGAGATTAATATAAAAGAAGTTAATGAAATTTATCCTAAGTAGGGGCCCAATGCAGGAATTTGTGCACCTTGAAAGAAACTGTGGGACATGAGGCTGTGGTAGGCATAGGAGAAGGTCTCAGCCCATCCTCTGCACCCCCACCCAGCTCCTCCCACTGCGGCCCTGGGTCCCCTGTCTTCCAGCAGCCCCACTCCTGCCACCACCACCACCACTGCTCCCATGTGCTGCCCTGGTTGCCCCTCAGGAGCAGGGAGATGTGGAGAAGCCCTCAGGGCCATCAGGGCCAGCAGCCACCACTTGCACCTGCTGATGACACAGAGTGATCAGGACCGGCTCTGGGCACTGGCAGCAGGTGCAAGCAGCAGCTCCAGTGCTGGCAGCCGGGGTTAGCACCAGGCAGGACTGACCATGGAGGGTGGGAGCAAAGAATTTTCAGTAACCACCAGAGGCTTGCCCAGTGACAGTGACCGGTGCCCTGCCTTAGACTGGCACCCCCACTCGCCTGCTCCACCATCCTGCTGCGGCCAATGCCCACCATGTTCCACATACTCCCCCCCAGTGGTCAGCGTACATCATAGCAACCGGTTGTTTGGTTGTTTGGGTTGTTCAGCCATTCAATCTATTTGCATATTAGCCTCATGTTATATAGGATAGCTAAAAGAGATTCCTATTTTCTATAGAGAATTAAACAATATTTTATAAAATGTAAGTCAGGCATGCAACCATCTTGAAATAAATAGATACTTCAAATGGATAAATTTGGAACCCACCTTAAACTGCACAGATTATTCCAATAAATTTAAATAGACTTATTTAATGAGATGAAATATAGGATATTGGAGATGAAAGACACCTTAAATTGTACAATCTCCTCAATTCATATGTGAGGAGACTGCGAATGGCTTGTTCAAGGCTGAAATTTTTTAAAAAATAAATAGTAGTTAAATTAAATTATCAGAGTCTCACCTCATATTCCTTTCTCATGTGTTATGTTTAGGACCTGCAAGGGCCTAACTGACAATGGAATTGGACAGCCTTAATATTTTTCTTCTTAAATCCCATAATGTTCTCTGTTATGAATGCATATGAGCTAAAAGAAGTCTTCAGCAACCAGAGAAAGATAGCTTGTTTGTCTTTCATTGAAAGGGTAACAGAGCTATAATCCATACAATAAAGAAAGGATAAAATAATTAAGGCAAGTACTGTGGACACACATGTGTATGAGTATTGCCATTTGCGTTCTGACAGAGCAAAGCCTTCAGCAGTCAACCCATGGGAACTTAATTAGTAAAAAGCTGCTGTCCTTTGATTAGCCAAGATCCCAAATGCTACTGCACTATTTGCATGAACTATATTGGTAAGCATTTTAATTAATAAAATGGTTATTCTAATGACCTTCACTAAATGGCCAAAATGCTGGATTATGCAATTTACTTAATGATTTTAAGTAATTTATAATCTTGAATGGCAGCCACATTAAAAGATAGCTAAAGACAAGAAATGATATAAATTTCTCCAAGCATAACAAAGACATGTCTGATGAAACAGTTCTAAGAACATGCATACAAGCTATCTAATTAAAGAAGAAATTCTTTTCTCTAATATAGGAGGTAAAATCAATATTCTATAGGACATCATTAGTGCTCTATACTGCCACTATCACTATGTGATATAGTAATGGCCGTGTACATTTATGACATAGTTTGGTATGATATCTAATAATGGGACTTGGATTTTGAAATTAGACATAGAGACAAACACAGATGTCCCCACTTATCAGCCATGTAATACTAGGTAAAGGGCTTAACTTCTCTGATTTTAGTTTTTGATCTAAGCAATGTGAATAGCACCACTCATTATATATATATATATATATATATATATATATATATATATATATATATATATTTATTTATTGAACTTTTTACAGAGAGGAAGGGAGAGGGATAGAGAGTTAGAAACATCAATGAGAGAGAAACATCGATCAGCTGCCTCCTGCACATCCCCTACTGGGGATGTGCCCGCAACCAAAGTACATCCCCTTGACTGGAATCGAACCCGGGACCCTTGAGTCCGCAGGCCAATGCTCTAACCACTGAGCCAAACTGGTCAGTGCCTGCTCATCTTATATTAAGACACATAGCAAGCCTTTAAAAAACATTAAATTATCAGAGTCTCACCTCATATTTCTTTCTCATGTATTATAGTTAGGACCTGCAAGGGCCTGACAATGGAATTGGACCGTCTTAATATTTTTCTTCTTAAATTCCATAATGTTATTATAGAGTTATCAACCAAATTTATTCTGTTGAAATACTATAAAAACTCCACATAATTTTCTAATTCACTAACCTACTTTTAATTCTTTTGATCTTATTCATCTAAATACTTCTTTAATCTGTTCATTTCTTTTCATTTCTACTGCTACAACACCTCATGAAAGGCATAATAATTCTCAAGTGAACTTTTATAACAGATCTTTAACTGGACACTATTCACTCCTGTTTGTTTGCTTTCCAGTCTTTTGAAACATTTCATGAGCATTCTCATACTTTCTTGGTTTATAGTTGAGGAAACTCAAGCCCTAAGAAGTTCATGAATTTCAGACCACACAAAGAGTAAATGGTTGAGTCTGAAGTTGAATAAAAGTTCCTTCTAACACCAATGATATCACCAAGAGTAGTAATGTGAAGAGAGGCTAGATTGGGAAGACTCATAAAATATAAACCAATATTTTTCTTACCAAAAGAGACTTTAGGGTAGAGAATATCATATATTTTTGTCCTTAGTCCTCATTTTAAACTAGTAGTAAGGTTTCATCACTCTAACAGCATCTTAAACAAGAGATAATACATTAAAGCAATTTTTTGTCCCATGTAAATTGTTTGCTTTTACCTAAGTTGAAAAGCTGAATTAGTATATAAAGCATCATGTCCTAAAGATCTTTCTCAAATGGAATTCTCCTATTAATTATCTATAGTGGTATCGATCCTCAATTTTTCAGATAATTTAATAGTTTCCATAGCTTTCCAGGGATTATAATAAGAAAAATATGTTCAGAAACTTACAGCACACATTCAAAAGTTGTGGGAGACAAATGTCAATGCACACATCCAGAAATTTTCTTTCAATGGACTATTTTCTTTTCAGTTGAAAAGAAACCAAGAAATGATAGGGCCAGTGTGGTATTCTGCCTTTCTTTGGTGACCAGCTTTTGTCCCAATAGCCATGATATCTGAAAAAGGCGTTCCATGGATGTCAATTGACTTTAATACATACTTAATTGTTCAATGGAAATGACTTTGCATTCCCTCTAAATGCTCTCACTGTGTGGATAAGGTAAAGTTCCACTTAGGTTGGGACTGACATAGTGGAACACTTCACCTGCCTCTTCTGCCTCTATGTCAGAGATACTTCTATACAATGGCAGGAATAAACACTCCTTTTACTACAGCATGTGCCCCATTTTCTTTTGCTATATACTTAGAACAAGAGAACTACATAAATTAAAGGAAAACAACAACGGAGGAGTAAACATACTTATCTATTGATTAAACACAATAAGAACGAAAATTCAGAACAAAACACATAAGACTTTCAGGCATCATACAGCCTTCAATATCAATATTAGAGGTGGATGAAAGCTTTGATAAGGAATTTTGACAAAATATAGAACCACACATATATAACTTATATTTAAAAACAAACACAAAGCCCAGCCAGTGTTGCTCAGTGGTTGGTGTTGACTGTGAACCAGGAGGTCACAGTTCAATTCCTGGTCAGGGCACATGCCAGGGTTTCAGGCTTGATCCCCAGTAGGGAGCACACAAGAGGCAGCCGATCAATGATTCTCTCTCATCATTAATGTTTCTTTCTCTCTCTCTCTCTCTCTCTCTCTCTCTCTCTCTCTCTCTCTCTCTCTCCATTCCTCTCTGAAATCTGTAAAAATATATTTAAAAAAAACAACAAACTGATAATAGTGTGGCGCAGGCCTGGGACTGGCTATAAAGGGTCAGTGGGGGAAAGGGAGACATCTATAATACTTTCAAAAATAAAGATAAATTAAAAAAAAACACATAGGCATGCAAATAATAAAAACAATCCCCCCTCAAAAACTAAAAATAAAACAGGTACACAAATAAGAGTCACAAGTAAGAAACAACAATACTCACATCAAGATTTGAAGCCAGCAATGCTATAGATTTTCTGAATCAGGGATCAGGGCATCACAATGTCCCTTTTATGTAATAAACCCAGTATGTTAGCTGGCAAGGAAGACCCTCTGGCCCAAGGCTATTTTCTAACTGCTGCTCTGGAAGGTTCTAATTGCTAAATGATTCTGGTCATACTTGCTTGCTTTTTAAATGACTCCCACGTGGTTAATATTTCTGACATACCCTTGTATACACCAGGTAGATGGTTATGTCATGCAGCGACTGCCATTTCAACTCTCACAGTTGAAAATTCAGCAAACAGAACAGACTTAAAAATAACCACTTGCTTGTTTGAAAAAATTACTAATGATTTTTCTTTAATCCACTTTTTTAACACCTTATAGATCAGCATTAAATATAATATGAGAATACATATATCTTAATTTGTCACCATTATGAATTCTAAAATTCTTCAATATTTGTGTTTTATTATCACTGAATATTTCATGACTACTTGCACTTATTTACTGCTCAATGTGACACTATTTGTAAGCCCAAATTTTTTAGTTAAAACATAAAAGTGGAGGTAATGGAAATTAAGAGGCTCATCCACCTAATGAAACAACCCTCGGCTGCTAGTTCCTGGTGTTACATTTGTCTATAGAAGATAGGACTATAATAAGTGTGTGCCTGTCTTCAAAGAAGCATCAATGAGACTACCAGGGAGATTTATCCTCTTCAAATAAGTTCCCTTTCGTTATAGGGCAGTTTTACAAATGTTTTGATAATACGCTTCCATCCTGTACATGTGCATAAATCATATATATGTAGCCCTTTAAGAATAATGTACATTATACACCACACACACAGGTATTACGGCCCAATGGATCGTTTGGAGCCTCCACTGAGAGACCACTGTTCAGTGGCACTAGAATCAACATAATGTCTTCATACCCTTGAAACAGGGCCCTGGGGAAGGACTAGCAAGATTAAACCACAAGAAAGTCTAGTTTGATAGTACCTTTAGCTTTGAACCAAAGCAAATTAACAAGATGGTTTTGATACCTTCTTTGCCTTGATGGCTTTTCATAAGAGCATACACAACTGAGACTGGACACATCAGAAGTTATCTAATGGAAAGGAGGGTTCTCTGCTCTTTCCAAATTACGGTTAGAGTAGTCAAAATGCTTCAATAGAGAGAGTAGAAGTAGTATTATCCCAGCACGTAAAAAATTCAGGTTATTATTCTTATAGGTCACTTTCCTTGATTCCACCTTAAAAATCCAGATTGCTTTCCTTATTTCTCATCAAAACTTTTCTTTCCCAAGCTACTCCTCTTTTATATAAAGTAATTAATGGAATTACACCCAATTGAGAGTCAATAGAAGAGTAATTTAGGACATTAGAGCTTGTTATCACACACCTGATAACAACAGACCTAACAAAAATGAGGTGCTGTGGGACCTGTGTTTGTAAAGACCCAAGATCTTCCTAACTGTTAGCAGGTGTATGATGTGATATCTTGAACTTATAGTATAAATACATGCAGCCACGGCCATCTACTAATATATATATATATATATATATATATATATATATATATATATATATATATATATACTGTCACGGTGTTCACTAAGTTACTTTAACTTAGATATACAAATTATACCATTTTCTTTCCTTAATTATCTGTTAAATTGGTAGACTTAATAAAACCTAATTTCTTTCAATCTCTTTTACTGTATTTTGGTGAAAGTATCTATGTACTTTCAACTTAGTTTTATCACCCCCACAGTAGATAAAAGCATACATCTGCTGACAGATTTATCAGCTTTCATGAGGAAAAAAAATGAAGTGGTAAAAAATGTTGGGAAAGCTCATTTCCAAAAAGTATCCCCATCCAGCACTTTCCAAAAAAAAAAAAAAACCATTCATTATTCATGATTCCCTCTCTCAGGATGTCTTGGTGTGTGTATGTATGTATGTATGTATGTATGTATGTATGTATATATGTATGTATGTATGTATGTATTTAATGTTACTGAGAATGAAGTAATTGTGTATCTGGGACTTGCATCTGGGATAATTCTAAATGTTTTAGCTGAAGGAAGAATATATATACCATATTTTTCATATTTTACAACATTCTAAAACAAGAGTGTGAATCAGGTTTCAAACTAATGATTTTGAAGTGAAAGCATTTACATTTTAAAAGAATAAATTCAGAGGAAACACTTTGTATAAGATCTCACTACTCCTCAGCTCACCTTAAAATGGCAGCTCAAAGCCTTTGAAAGAGGCAAAATTTCACTAACAAAAGAAGAGAGAGCAGACAATAGTACTGTTTTAGAAGCCAGGATGCAGAAAATAAGTACTTAGCTTAGAAAGTTGATTCCTAAACTGGCAGTAGAGAAAGTCAAAAACCAACCCAATTTGCAGTGCAGAACTAATGTCCCTGGAACTGGCAGTACAAGCAGTTACAAGGGTAGGGAATCCAAGCTTAAAAATGACAGGATTGCTTGAGAGTCTATTTGCAGGATTTCTAGATTATCTCATTTCCAGAAGTAAGGCTCTCACCTGAGATACCATAGTAAATAGTATGCAGGAGTCAAGTACACCACGAGATCCCAAACCTTTCATGCTATGCTACTTCCTTGTTACAGTATGATTATTAACCACATGTTTTCCATGACACTATTTAAAACTGACACATATTTTTGTTACATTTCATGGTTTCTAAAACATTTCACATTTACTATCTAATGTAATCTGTACTACCATCTCCAGTAGTTATGACAAAGTAATTTATTCTCTTTCTAGATTAGTAAAAAACTCAGGTAAATTAATCAACTTACCAGTTGTGAAACCTTGGATAGTGGCATAGAAAATCTTCAAATCTCAAATTTGTTGTAGCTTAGATTGCCTTTGATCTCATCCTGTAGGCTACTTCTCCAAAAAAGTGATTTACCATCATGAATGTTTATAACATCCCTTGAGGAACCTGATTACAATAACCCAGTCCTGAAGATTTATATTTAGTACAACTGTGGTGACATCCTGAATAATTAACAATTCATTTCAGGTGATTCTGATAAAGATGATGGGGAAATACTTTATTAAATACTAGGGGCCCAGTACACAATTTGTGCATCTTGGAAGGAACTGTGGGCTGAGAGGCTGCAGTGGTCATAGGGGCAGGTCTTGGTCCATCCTCAGCACCTCTGCCTGGCCCCTCTCACCGAGGCCCCCAGTCTCCTGTCTGCTGGCAGCCTTGCTCCCACTGCCACTGCTCCCACGTGCTGACGATGCTGGCCCTGCTTGCACCTGCTGATGGTATGGAGCAATTTGGGGCCAGTGACATCACTGGGTGTGAGCAGCTGCTGCTGCCCTGATTGCCCCTCAGAAGCAGGGGGAGGTGGAGAAGCCCTTAGGAGAGATCAGGGCCGGCAGTCTCTATTCTCACCTGCTTACAGTACCAAGCAATCAGGGCTGGCAGTGGGTGAGAGAGGTGGCTGCTGGCCCCAATCACCCCTCAGGAGCAGGTGAGATGGAGAAGTCCTGAGGGCAATCAGGGCTGGCAGCAGCTCACAGTACTGAACCTGAACAATCGGGCCAGCCCTAGGTGTTGGCAGCAGGTTCAAGTGCTGGGTGGGACCACAGTGCATTGGAGCAGAGACTTTTCAATAACCACCAGATGCTCACTCCCATAACAGCGACTGGCACCCTACCTTGGTCTGGCGCCCCTGCTCACCTGCTCCACCATCCTGCAGTGGCTAACACTCACCATGTTCTGTGTTCTGCCACTTGCTGCCATGCCTGCCATGTTCTGCATGTGCCCCCTGGTGGTCAGTGCACATCATAGCAACCAGTCATTCTGTTGTTTGGTTGTTCTACTCTTTGGTCTATTTGCTTATTAGCCTTTTATTCTATAGAATTCTAATTGTCACCAGAGTTAGCACAATATATCTGAACCACATTAGCTAAATTTCACCAAAAACAAACAAAATAACCCCCAATTCAAAACCAATAACACTTTCATTGAATGATATCAAGGTACACCTCTGACTATTATTATCAAGACTGGTTGGGATATGGAGAACATCTCTACAGCTTTTGCAGGATCTCTATAGGGATATTTTTCCTGATTATATAGAAACCATGTAAGAAATGCTTTTCCAAACTCAGGACAAGAAAAAGTAAATAGTTACCAGTTGTAATCAACTTGGAATAGTCTCTATTTTCCTCTTTATCTTCCTACTAGGAAGTGCAAACCTAAATTTAATATCAATTACCAAGATTTTTTACATTTGTACTTTTTTCACTGAGAACCTTACCTTCACATGCACTCATATGAATCTGAGCTATTTTTATTTTTTAATATATATTTTATTGATCTCAGAGAGGAAAGGAGAGAGAGAGAGAGATAGACACATCAATGATAAGAGAGAATCATTGATTGGCTGCCTCTTTTATGCCTCACACTGGGGATCGAGTCCACATCCTGGTCATGGTCCCTGACCAGGAATCAAACTGTGACCTTCTGGTTCATAGGTTCACTGAGTTATTTATATTTTAATTGCCATATTATTCATGAATTTTAAATTTATTTTGAAATTATGGGTAAGTAGGCAGGGTTTAAATCATTAATAAATACACCTAAGAAATAAGTGAACGAATTCATGTAGAAATAATTTTAACCTGAAGAAGGGATAGGAGCTAGAGATCTGCAGTGGAGATTTTTTTTTTTTTTCAAAACAAAATTCTTTCAGGCGCAGTTGGTAAGTACACCTGTCACATATGCTTCCAAAAATGTAGCTCAAAATGATAACATACTGAGAGAAAAACAAATCTAGGGAATACAAAATTCATTTGTTACAACCAGTTTTGCTTACACTCTCTCAAAATAGCCATCTGTACTAAAATGTGTGCTAAGAGAATCACTTGCTGCAATACAGAAAGGTTTGTATATATTTAAACCTTGGAACTTTCTAAGGCCTTGAAAACTTTTCAAAAGCACCTTTTTTACTTGCTGTAGGGATACTAAATATAAGAGAACAGGAGCTGATGTAAATGAACAGAAGCTGCTTAAATAAAACCTATTAAATTATATCAGTCTATTTCTCTTTTTGATTTTTTCTGTATAACACTTATTTTCCTCCCTTACAAGGTCCTTCATGCCTTTTATTTAACAAACATTTGCACGATGCTAACTATATGCAAATAATTCCCTGTGTTCTTTATAAATATCAGCACATTTAATCTTCACAGAAAACTATAATATAGACAAAAGTTCCCCATATTCACATAGTTATTATGTCTGATTTCTGTACCTATGTCCACTGCATGCTCTACTGACTCTATATAACATATTTCAATGAAAAGGCAATGCCTTAAGAGAGAAAAAATCAGCCTGGATTGTGTAGCTCAGTAACTAGGCATTGACTATGAACCAGGAGGTCACATAAAGTTCCATTCTGGGGAAAAGCACATGCCTGAGTTCCAGGCTCACACTCCAGTAGGGGGTGTGCAGGAGGCAGTGGATCAATGATCCTCTCATCATTGATGTTTCTATCTCACTCTCCCTTTTTCTCTGAAATCAATTAAAAAACATATTGATAAAAGAGAAAAAATAAATTGTACATTAATTCCTCACCTTCTTTGAAAATTAGAATATAAGTCTATCTGCATTTGCTATTTCAAACAAAATGCCTGAAGAATTTTGTGACAGATATTTGCATCTATCCGTAGATGCTTATTTTATTTTGGAAAAAATTAAAGATTCATGATGTAGACACAGTTCCCCAATTGTGAGACACTTCTTTGTTTTAATAATAGATATTGGGAGTGGAGAAATACTATTTTAAACATATATGCCAATCATAAGATAAAATTTAATTGATAAATACCAAGATGTTAAAAATATGAAACCTAGAACCAAGAAAATAATGTGATAATTTAATCCCTATTTTTATAGGTTTCTCCTATTATGTTATAAGAAGAACCTGATATATTTATATATTTTAACTGCCACAAATACTTATTTAAAATAGATGAAATAAAAGTAATAAATAAATTGCTTTCAATTGTTAGATATTTTATTTTTTTAAAATAAATTTTATGCTATTTGGGGCCATTTTCACTTAAATACGGTATACTACACTCATCCCACCATTCATAAAATAGAGTAGGAAAATAAAAGTATTAGTGTCAACAATAAAAATAAAGATTTTTTTTAAAAAAGTGTTTACAATGACATCTTAGTTCACATGGAAAGTTAAAATATTGTCTCTCTAGCTGTAATTCTCCCTAAACTAATTTCTCTGACAATCTATCGCTAGGTAATAAACAACACCAAATATCACACCAGCAATAACCTTTAGTAATTATTTACTTTCTTTAAAAATCTGAAATTTGAGTAGAACTTGGTAGGGATAATTCCTCTGTGCTCCATACAGCATCAGCTGGAGTAACTCCTTTAGGCTGGAGAATCCATACCTAAGAAGACGCACTAACATGGCTTGCCAGAATCTTTGGTTCCTGTCCGCATGTTCTCCATGAAGCAGCTTGGATTTCCTTACAGTATGGTGTCTGGGTCCCAAGAAGTCCCAAGGGACCTGGAAAGTATTTGTGACACCTTCTCTGCCCTAGACACTAGATCCCAGAATGTCATTTCTGCTACGTTCTGTTAGACAAGCTAGTCACTATGGTCAGCTGAAATTGAAGGGAAAGGGAATTACTAGTAGACTACACAGCTTCAAGTACTAGTATGAGTAGCAAAGAGTTTGTGAGTAGCAAAGAATTTGCAGCCATATTCAACCAACCATACTAATATACAACTTGAACGTGATATCTATAAAATGCTAGGTTTTCATTTTAGTGAGCTAAATAAGTTGATGCTAAAGTTAACATGAGAAAATCAACATGCAAGAATAGCTAAGAAATCCTAGGTAAGTATAATAATTGGGTACCAGCACTGCCAAATATGAAAACATGCTCTTTCAGCCTCTACAAGTAAAACAGTATGATACTTCTCCAATGGAACAAAATACAAGACCAGAAATATACTCAAAAATCTATGGAAATTTAATGTATGTAAAATAGTATTATAAATCACTGTGAAAATGATATTTTATATAAATTATGTTGAGATAAGTGGATGGTCATTTTTAAAACAATCAGATTGGCTCTGTACCTAACATTACTCACTGAAATACCCCTTCCAAATGAAACAGACATTTAAGGTAAGTAAAAAAAAACTAAACCATATAGACACTAGAAAGAAATGTAAGTGGTTAAGGTCCTTTATAAACTGGTTGTGTAAACTGAGTGTGAAAAGAGCTTTCATATATATACATATATATATATATTGATTTTTACAGAGAGGAAGGGAGAGAGATAGAGAGTTAGAAACATCGATGAGAGAGAAACATCAATCAGCTGCCTCCTGCACACCTCCTATTGGGGATGTGCCCACAACCAAGGTACATGCCCTTGACTGGAATCGAACCTGGGACCTTTCAGTCTGCAGGCTGACGCTCTATCCACTGAGCCAAACCAGTTAGGGCAAGAGCTTTTTTAATTATAATTAAATATTCATAAATAACAAAAGTGTGATGTAATTAAATATTCATAAACAATAAAAGTTTGATAAGTTCAATAACACTTTTTAAAAAATCATATTCTAAAACACCATACGCAAAGGCAGAAGACAAATTACTCATCAGAATAAAATTTTTGCAATTTATATCACAAAAAAGGTTATCATCTCTCTATTAGATAAAGAGATCCTAAAAATTAAGATCAGACAGAAACAGAGAGATGAAAGGATAATATAGAGATAAAGAAATAACTATTGTTTTTAAAAATATTAAAGGGTGTTCAGCAACATTACCAGAGAGATACAACTTTAACCTGAAATGTAATACTACTTCTACATTGTCAAATTGATAAAGCTTTAAAAGTTTAGCAACACACACAGAGGCAAGGCTGTGGAGACAGCAATAGTCTATAACTTGCTGGTAAGAGTATAAAATGTACAACCACATGGAGTAGAAATTGGCAGTACCTTCCACAACAAAAGCAATCTCTTTTCTAGAAATCCATCCTGAAGATAATCCTCCACAAATTAAAACTACATATGCAGCAGATTATTCATCGTGTCATTGTTTGCCAAAGCAAAATAGCGGAAACCATCTAAACACCATCCATAGGAAACTGATCTGAGTAAAGAATAATAAAAGAGAAGTGTGTAGCTGAAAAATGAAAGATGGCAGTGAACTGAGTGTGTATATCCGAGGTGTGTTATTCAGTTAAAAAAGCAAACTGTAAAAGAGTGACAAATAGATATTGTTGCAGTATGTCACATTTTAAATCAGAAATAAGAAATAAGAAGAAATGAGTATACACACATATACATCCGTATATATGAAAAAACATATATTTTTTCTTTTGGCAAAAAGTACAAGAAAATGATTTTCTGTGCAGGAAAGGGATATAGAGAGTGACTGGGAGAAAAAATCGACTATATGTTTTATATACTTTTATCTCTTTGGCATGTAAATGTTTTACATATTCAAAAATTAAATTAATGAGGATAAAAAGGGCAAATCATGAAATTCAACTCAGGCATAAACAAATATTTACTGATTGACACTTCATTATCAGACACCAGAAATATGAGGACTGGACTTTACTTCTTTGTTTTGTTTTGTTTTTACAATAGTGGTACAGGTGTGATCCTAAAACAGTCTCCTATTCATATACTCTGTCTCTCTATTGCACGCTTCCTGAGTTTTGTAAGATAGAACAATGAGTGCATACTGTGATCTTGTTAGAAACCAATTTTCACTGTGAAAGAAGGAAAATATAATAAAAGCCTAAGTGACTGTTATGGCAGAATGGCCAGAATGACCAGTAGCTATGATGTGCCCTGACCACCAGGGGGCAGATGCTCAATGCAGGAGCTGCCCCCTAGTGATCAGTGCGCTCCCCCAGGGCAAACACTGCTACGCCAGAAGCTGGCCTCAGAGCTGGTGAGCACAGTAGAGGTAATGGGAGCCTCTAGTTCCTCCACAACAGTGCTAAGGAGCAGTGAGCAGAGCGGTAAGGAGCAATGAGAAGGCAGGCAGTAAGAAGTGAGGGGTCCGGGACTATGAGAGGGATGTCTGACTGCTGGCTTAGGCCCAATCCCACAGGGAGCAGGCCTAAGTGGGCAGCAGACATCCCCCAACGGGTCCTGGACTGATAGAGGGTGCAGACCAGGCTGAAGGACCTTCCCTGATGCATAATTTCATGCACCAGTCCTCTAGTCTAATCTAATAAAAGAGTAATATGCAAACTGACCCTCATTCGGTTACACCTAAGCCATGCCCTCCAGCCGAGGCATGTCCACCAGCCAATCAAAGCAACTGTATGCAAATTAACCTAGCTAAGATGACGGGCGGTAGCCACAGAGCTAGAGCAAACAGGAGGCTTCTATTGCACCAGAGATGGAGGAAACTGCCTGCCTAAAGCCAGCTGTAGCCTCTGCTCAAGGCAACAATGTTACAATTATAGAAGATAAATAAACCCCAGAAACCTGATTCCAGCCAGCCTCGCTGGAATGTTGGGTCAATGGGAGCTGTTGCCAGCCTGCAAACAGCCATCAGCCCCTTACTCAGCCAGGCACCCAGGGACACCCACCTTGAAGGGTCTGTTGTCAGCCTGCAAACAGCCATCAGCCCCTGACCCAGCCTGGCCAGGCACCCCACCCTGATACAGGACACCCTACAGGGCAAAACAGCTGGCTCCCACCTAAGCACCAGACCTCTATCCTATATAATCCTATATAATTAAAGGGTAATATGCAAATTGACCCTAACAGCAGAACAATTGGGAATGATTGGTCACTGTGACACACACTGACCACCATGGAGCAGATGCTCAATGCAGGAGTTGCCCCTGGTGGTCAGGGCACTCCCACAGGGGGAGCTCTGCTCAGCCACAGCCAGAAGTCTGCCAGTACAGCGGTGGTGGTGGGAGCCTCTCCTGCCTCCTCAGCAGCGCTAAGGATGTCCGACTGCAGCTTAGGCCTTTTCCCCGATGGCAAGTGGACAACCCCCGAGGGCTCCCAGGCTGCCAGAGGGATGTATGACTGCCATCTTAGGCCCAATCCCCCAGGGAGTCGCAGACTGCAAGAGGGCACAGGCCAGGCAGAGGGACCCCCCACCTAGTGCGCAAATTTTTGTTCACCGGGCCTCTAGTCCTACTTAATAAAAGAGTAATATGCAAACTGACCATCACAAGATGGCTTCTCCCATGTGATCAAAGATGGTTTCCCCCATGTGGTCAAATATGGCTGCCACAAGATGGCCAGCAAGAAAGGGTAGTTGGGAGGGGCCGAGGCCTGCAGGGGAAGGTAGTTGGAGGGACCCAGGCCTGCAGGGGAGGGCAATTGGGAGGGACCTAGGCCTGCAAGGGAGGGCAGTTGGGGAGGTGACCCAGGCCTGCAGGGGAGGGCAGTTGGTTGGGACCTGGCAGCCAGAGGAGGACAGTTGGGGGGGACCCAGGCCTGCAGGGGAGGACATTTGGGGGGGATCATCCTGGCAGGGAGAGGGCAGTTAGGGGCAATCAGGCTGGCACAGGAGCAGTTAGGCATTGATCAGGCTGGCAGGGAAGTGGTTAGGGGCAATTGGCAGGCAAGAGGTCAGGAGCCAGAAGTCCTGGATTGTGAAAGGGATCGGGTCTAAACAGGCAGTTGGACATCCCTCAAGGGGTCCCAGATTGGAAGGGTTCAGGTTGGGCTGAGGGACACCATCCCCACCTCTGACTCCCACTCCATGCACGAATTTTGTGCACCAGGCCTCTAGTATAAATATAAAAAAAAAAAAAAAATGGGGGAAGTTGGAAAAGAATCCTATAGCATTACATTTGAACTTGACATGGTGATGTGAATTCAAAATTTTTAAAATTGCTCTATTGAGGTACAATTGGCATACAATTAACTGCACATTTAAAATGTATAATTTAATAAGTTTTGACATGTATATACCTGTTAACCATTGTTACAATAAAGATTGCATTCAGATGTATCTCTTTCCACAGTTTTCTCATATTCATTTATAAACTCTCTGTTTTGTCCTTCCTCTCTAGTTTCCCCTCTCTGCATCCACTTTCTCTCTGTAACTATAGATCAATTTGCATTTTTTAAAGTTTTATATAAATGGAATTATTCAATACAAGCTCATTTGGGCAAGAAGAGAGCCTGGCTTTTATTTAGCATAATAATTATGAGATTCCCTTATGTTGTTGCTAGTATCAAATTTATTCATTTTTGATACTGAGTAGTATTCCACAATTTGTTTATCTGTTAATCTATTGATGGATATTGGGGCTGTTTAGATTTTTTGCTGATACAAATAAAGATTCTATGACCATTCACACACAAATCTTTTCATGGACACGTGCTTTCTTTTCCCTTCTTTAATGACTTAAGAGGGGGATGAATTATTCACATAGTGTGTGTCTTTTAAGATTTTTGAATCTGCCAAACTGTTTTCCAGAGTGGTTGTACCACTTCACATTTCCAACAGCAATGTGCAAAAGTTTCCATTCCTCGACTCCTTGGCTTGTATCTCATTGCTTTAATCGGTACTTCTCCAGTGAGTAATTATGTTGAACATCATCTCATGTGCTTGGTTACTATCCCTAAATCTTTCGTGAAGTATTGTTCAAACTTTTTGACCAGTTTTTATTTTGTGTTTTGTTTCTTATTATTATTTTTGACATTTTTGTTACATATCCTGCATATAAGTCCTTTACAGAGATATGATTTGCAAATAAGTTCTCCCAATATGTGCCCTGTTTGTTTATGGTCCTAATAGTGTCCTTTTGATGAGAAGTTTTAAATTTTGGTGAAGCCAAATTTATTAATTTTTTATTGAAATCACATCGTTTTAATTATCATACTATGTTCTCCTTTTACAAAGTTGTTTTGGCTATTCTAGATTCTTTGCAAATCCCTATATACTTGAGAATCAGGCATCAATTTCATTTTTTTTTAAAAAGTCTGCTGGTAATTTTATTGCCATTACACTGAATCCATAGATCATTAAAGAACTGATATCTTAACAATGGTGACTCTTTTGATCAATGATCAATTCATATCTCCTTTTATTTCAGTCTTCTTTATCTCAAATTTTTTTTCAGGTTTCAGAATACAGGACTTGAACATCTTCTAGCATATTTATCCCTATGTATTACATTTTGACGTTAAATTTGCTCCTATTTTTCATATCCAGTTTCATAAAGTGGATATGATGACATGAATTTAAATTTTTTCTTCTTTTCTAATACTGTAGTTTAATGTTATAAATGTTCCCCTCCTTATATTTGGCTTTAGGGAGAGCTCATAAATTCTGATGTATTGTATTTTCATTTTCATTCAGTTTAAAACACTTTCTAAAACTCATTTTGAATTGTCTTGACTCATATGTTACTTAAAATTATGCTATTTGGTTTTTAAATACTTGGGAATTTTCCAGATTATTTCTCTTACTGATTTCTGATTTAATTCTCTTAAAGTCAGAAAATGTTCTTTGCATGATTTGAATCCTTTTAAATTCACTAAGACCTGTTTTGTGGCCCAGAATATGGTTTATCTTGGCAAGTATTGTGTGTGCACATTAGGCTTCCTGAAGTTGTAATACTGGTCACTGATATTCTGTTCATTTTTATTCTAATATCTGCTCTCCCATGTTTCGTTTTGAATAGTGTCTATTTTCCTGTCTTCAAGTTCACAACTTTTTTCTGCAATGTTAATTTTGCCATTAACTCATGGATGTATTTTTTTAATCTTACATACTGTAATTTCCATGTATCTATTTAACTTTGTTTAAACATCTGGAATACGATTATAATAACTGTTTTAGTGCCCTCATCTGCTATTTCTAACATCTTTGCCATTCTATTTTATTGTCAATTGACTAATTTTCCTCACTAAGGTTATGCGTTCCCTCTTTGCATGCCCAGCAACCATGCATTGGATGCCAAACATTTTGACTTTTACTTTGTTGGATACTGGATATGTTTGTAGTACTATAAATATTCTTGAGTTTTGTTCTAGTCCTCTGTTAAGTTACATGAAAACAGTTTGGTCTTTCGAGTGTTGCTTTAATAAGTGTTAAGTAGGTACAGAGCAGTGCTTAATCTAAAGCTAATTATTTCCCAAATCTCCTGAGGAAAGAATTTTCTAAGTCCTCTACCCTGTGCCTCATGAATTACAAGTTTTCCCATTCTGGCTGGTAAGAACATGCATTGATTCCAGTCCTGTGTGTGCATCGTGCACAGTTCACTTTAATACTTTCAGATGATCCTTCCCCTGACCTCTGATCTTTTACTCACATGCATGCTCTGATCACTGTGCTGAATACTTGAGGGAGGCCTTCTGAAAATCTCTGAGCTTCTCTCTGTGTATAGCTCTCTTACCTCTGTACACCATGGCCATCTTAATCTTTTGAATTACATCTTTCCAACTCTGGGAGTTGGTTGGATTCCACCTGGATTTTCCTTCCCTATGCTGTGATCCAGAAATGCTTTCAAGGCAGTAAGCTGGGACAGTTGCAGGGTTCACTTTGTTGGTTTCCTGTTCCTCAGGGATTGCTCTCCTTCATTTTCATAGCCTGACATCCATTGTCTAAAATGCCTTGTTTCATATACTTTGTCTAATTTTAATTTGGGTTTTGTCGCTGTTTTTGTTTCATACAAGAGGTAAATTCAGTCTTTATTACTCCATTTGGACAGAAGATAAATGAACTCAAGACATTTAAAGAAATGTATTCCTATCAAGCTATGTAAGCATTTAAATCAGAGATTGGCACACCTCATTCTCCCATAAATGGGTCAAATAGTACATAATTTAGGTTTTGCAAGTCATATGGTCTCTGTGGCAACTGCTCAACTGTGCCATTGCAGTGTGAAAATAACAAAGAGAATATGTAAACAACTAAGCATAAGAGTTTCAATAAAATGTTATTACTAAAACAGAAAAAAACTGGATACGGCACACAGGCCCTAATTTACATATTTATGAGCTAAATCAATGCCATCCCAGCATTTCAATGGTGAGATGTGATAGGCATTGTCTTAATCAAGTCTTCAAATATATAGCATTATCAGTAACAGGACACCCTGAGACTATTCTCCTCACTATAGAAGTAAGCAGCATCACCTAGGTTATATTCCTGCAAAAATTTTTAAAACTGATCTAACTCTGAGAAAATAATCAAATACTGAATATGGGTTATTATGAACAACACTTGGAGTAAGCCATTGAAAAACATCACTGTCATGAAAAACAAAAGATCAGAATGTGAGGAAACTAAATTAAGATACTAAAAACACTTTTCATGAATTTTACCTGAATCCTTGATGAAAATTAAAACACTAAAGTTATAAAAATGTTATTGGAATAACTGACTAAATTTAAAAATGGACTGACTTTAGAGTTTATCTGATCACTAGATTGTTTAATTCATTGAGAAGTGGTTTTGGAAGTAATTTGTAATTAACTCTTAATATGTAATACTAGTGGCCCAGTGAACAAAATTCATGTGTATGTGTGTGTGTGTGCAGGGATGGGGGGGTCCCTCAGCCAAGCCTGTACCCTCTCCAATCTGGGAACCCTCAGGGCATGTCCAATTGCCAGTTTAGGCCCCATCCCTGTGATATTGGACCTAAACAGGCAGTCAGACATCCCTCTCGCAATCTGGGACCACTGGCACCTAACCTCTCACCTGCTTGCCTGCCTAATCACCCCTAACCACTCTGCCTAAGACCTGCTTGCCCCCAACGCTCCCCACTGGCCTTCTTGCCCTCAACTGCCCTCCCCTGCCAGCATGATCGCCCCCTACTGCCTCCCATTGCTGGCCTGATCACCCCCAACTGCCCCCCATTGGTGGCCTGCTTGCCCCCAACTCCCCCCCCCTCCACCAACCTGATCATCCCCAACTGCCCTCCCCTCCTGGCTTGATTGCCCCTAACCACCTCTGCCTCGGCCCTGCCACCACGGCTTTGTCCAGAAAAATGTCCGGAAGGTCTCCCAGTCTAATTAGCATATTATCCTTTCATTAGTACAGATATTTGGTACATTATCCATATTATGCACTCTTCTGTTCTTGAAAGATGAGACATCAAACAACATGTGGATAGGTGATTACAAAGGTTTCTCTTTCAGCATTCTATTAGAATACTGGAATTTAAACCATTGCTAAAAACCACACAAGAAAAAAGGAAGGGAAGGACAAAGGAGAGGTAAAGAGAAAGAGAGAAGAAAAGGGGATGAAGAAATGGAAGAAAAGAAAATAGGAGAAAGAGGAAAGAAAAGATGAACATAATATAAATAAGAGAAGGAGGAAGCAGGCAGATAGCTGGAGTGAACGTTAAAATGTACATTGCTCCCTGAGGCAAACCATTTTCCTAGCCAGGGATTAAACTTCCAATCGTGCATTCATCCAGTCCCATATTCTAGCATTGGCCTGGGCCTCTCTCTCGACGATTTTCAGAACTCCGATGCAGTATCTCAAGAGACTCATTGTTAAATCAAAGCAATTGCTAGTTCTGCTCTGATCACCTTAAAAATAGCCTACTAATTACATTTCTGCACTTCATTCCTATTTTCAGTAACTAGCTCCCTACTTCAATCTTCTATGTCTAACCATACCTTGAGAATTTGCCCAGAGCCACTTGCATAACTGGGCAACCACCTTGGCCCCCATAAATTTTTACAATACTATAGGGCAGAAAGGCATCCAGGTGTACCAGCTTTCAGAGATGCCTCAACAGCCTGCCTGTCTGCCATGTTGCTTGCTGCCAGATCAAGTTCTATAACCTTTACTCTTCTTCTTGACTCAAGTTAGCTACCTGCTGGTTGAACTTCCAGGGCTGTAAGACCCTAAATAATTATTCCACTCCATTTGGGTGGGTAGGTATGAGAGAGATTGCTGCTTGGCAGCATGTCCCTAGGAAGTCGTCCTAAGGGAGCCAGAAAAAAAACATGCTGGCCAAGAAAACAATGTATTAATTAGATAGTCTATTCTTAGTGACCAGTCCCATTCATACTTAGAGCTAGAAATCAAACAGTGAAATAAAATTTTACGTGGGTGAAGTATCTTATATTAAATATTATTTCCCCCATCCCTACAGCACTGCCAATAGCTTTATTGTTCCTGGTTAGCATGCAAAAAGCCTAAAAATAAGACAAAGACATTACAATCATGCATTTTACAGTTTGAATTATTATTTTTTTTCCTTTTGCATAAGCATCTCTTGTTTCTTCATTCAAAACAATGCAAAAATCCCATAATTCTTATTTTACATAAATGATTCACCAGTGTTAATAAATATGAATGGGCTAGAATTTAAAAATATGGGGAGCTATATTTTAACTTTTTGTTAAGTTTCACTTTATTGGGGTTTTAATATTATGAATATACTTATCCAATGAACGCAACATTTTGTTCAGTATGTGGCAACACGTTCTGCACTACATGTGTATATTCTATCAACTCAGAAAGCAATTAATGCCTATAATTAGTAATACAAATACAAATTACATGAAAAGAATTCTTCCTCCAAAAATTACTCTGGATACTTTTCACTATGTTTTACAGAAAAAAATATTATATAACCATCATCTTATTTAAATCATACTTTAAAAACTGACATTTTCATAAAGAGAACTTCTTTGATCAAGATTTCATCTTTGACAAAAGTATTCATTATTTTTCTCAGCTAATTGTTCATGAATTCTTTTATAATAGGCATCATCTTCATTTTACTAAAGAACAGCGAAAATATAAGAAATTAAGAGAGATGTAACCTCACACATTCAGGGTGATAAGAGGGAATTGTTAAAAAAATAAAAGCAGCCTGTTTATAAGAATATGATCTCACATTTTATTTTAAAATTCCACATCTATAGTTCCTTTAATAATGCTCTCAACTTATTGTCCTTTCAATTTTATGACAATTTTTGTATAACCTTTCCTATTAAAATATAAAATCAGCATCTGTCTACTGAAGTTGACTGAACCAGCAAACTCATTTTACTTCCACTTCATTTCACAGCTACAATTACACTTTCTCACCCTGAAACATCAAAACAGAGGCACAGCCAGGCTTTTTCACCTCTGTGACTACATAAAAGAAATACTCTAACAAATGCATTTACCCATCTATTCATTAGTGTGTGTTTTTAAAAGAACTCTATTGATGAATGGGAAGCAGCATAAACCCAGAGTTTTATTCAGGTGGGGGGAAAATATCTCAAGTTTTAGCTCTCTGGAGGATGCAGGAAGGGAAACATCCCTACTAAAATCTACCTAATAGTATATATCTTGAACTGCCTTGAGTGGTTCAATATCAAAGTTTCACAACTTTTCACTTCCAAATGTTGGAAGGTAAGGAATGAAACAGCATCTCTGGTGAATTTTATCTGAGTCCAGAGGGCTAAATCAAAAACATAGGCACAGAAAAGCAAAGCACTCATCAAAGTCTACATCCTATGTGCATATTATAGTGACTTGGCGCGCCCCCCCCCCCCCCCCCCCCCGCCACAAAAGGAAAAAAATTTCCCCATGGTCTTCTGATCTATTATTTACTTCTATACTTTAAAGCATAGAAGTTTCCCTGAGCTCAGTTCCAAAGAACAAATACCTTTGCTATGTAGACATGCCTCATAACATCATAGCATCTCAGTATCTTAACCATAAAATAATGCCTGTGAAAGCAATATGGGTCATAAAAATCAAATTCTGATTATATTGGGAGTCTTAAATAAATATACTGTAATATGGATAGTTTTTAAATGTTATTTCACTATTTAAAGTAACTAAAATGAAAGCATATAAAAAACTTATATATGAAGGACTGGTGGTAAAAATAATTTCCTATGACTCATACCAAGTGTGGGTCATTCAGTTTGAATGTTATTCAGGGGCCAATTATGGTCCATTCTAACCAGTCTTGCCTTGATACATTATAATAGCAGAACTAGTTAGAAATACAGAAGAAAACAAAAATTATTCTCAATATTTTAAATGGAATATTTACAAAGATATCTATAATAATAAAAGTATAATATGCTAATTAGACCAGATGTCCTTCCAGAGGACCTTCTGAATGAAGCCAGGGCTACAAGAGAAGCCGGCCTCCCGGGTGCCTGCTGGCAGCTGGAGGGAAGTCCAGGTCCTGGGTCCCAGAGGGAACCTGTGCTGGTAGCCGGGGAAAAGAAGGCCTACTCTTGCACAAATTTTGTGCATCGGACCTCTAGTTTTATAATAAACTGTCACTTAGATATAATTAATAACTCCACATATAATACACTAAAAATTCTGATAGGCCTCTTTAATTATTTTTATTGACTTTCAGATTTTGGAGATAGGTGAGTTCCTATACAGCCAAGTCCTTTTCTTGGGAATAAAGACTGTTTCATATCATCCAGTGTGCACTCTTCAGAAAAAGTAACTTTTTTTCTATATTTATCACAAGATAACCTGGATTAGACGAACAAGAGAAGATAAAAGTTTTCCCCAAATTTATCTTATTTCTAATTGCACTTTGAATCATAAAGTTAACAACTGAGAATGTATTTATTTTTTATTCTGATTTAGGCACAGCACTGACAGGAGATATCCAAATGTCCCTTTATTGACCTCTTTTCCACAAGTCATTTTTATCCTAATTCTTTGTTTTAGATTTCTAATTTTGTTGGTTGTTATAACTTTTTACAATTACTATTGGCCTCAACAGTGTATGAATGAAAAAATAAGTTATTCTTTTACCTAGAAGAAAACTATCCTTTTCCTCTTATAATTGTGCCAAGTTAATATTATATCCCCACTGAACTATTTATCAGTTAGTCCCAAAAATGAACAAAAGTAGACAATGATCATATTCTAAAATTCCAGACCAGGAACCCAATTATTTTGGATTATACATTTTTAGTTATATCAAAGAATGTCCTAGTCTAAAGAATTAAAAATTAAAACACCCCCAAAAAGCAAATACTCTAAGGATGAAGAATGAGGGGTGGTCAGGCCAGTGCTGTTCAGTGGTTGATTATGGACCAATGAATCAGGAGGTCATAGTTCAATTCTGGATCCGAGCACATGCTTAGGTTGTGGGTCCTATCCCCCATAGAGTCATGCAGGGAGTGGTCAGTGATTCTCTCTAATCATTGATGTTTCTATCTCTAATTCCTTCTCCCTTCCTCTCTCTAAAATCAATGAAAACACATTATAAAAATTTTTTTAAAAAATAAGACCCTGATCAGTTTAGCTTAGTGGATAGAGCATCAGCCTGTGGACTGGGTCCCAGGTTTAATTCCATTTTGGTCAAGGTCACATACCTTGGTTGCAGGCTCCTCCCTGGCCTAGGCCCTTTTTGGGGCTCATGCAGGAGGCAACCAATTAATGTATTTCTCTCAGTCTTTCCCTCTCTCTTCCAATCTCTCTAAAAGATTAGTGGAAAAATAAATATCCTCAGGTGAGAATTAGCAATAAAAAAAAATAAAGAATGAGAGGTGTCCTGGTTAATAATATAAAATAGAACTAACTAATATATAATAATCTATACTAATAAAAGGGCAATATGCTAATTAGACCAGAAGACCTTTCGGGAGATTTCCAGACATCCTTCTGGACAAAGCCATGGTGGTGGGGCCAAGGCAGAAGTGGTTAGGGGCGATCAGGCCAGGAGGGGAGGGCAGTTGTGGATAATCAGGCAGGTGGGGGATGGAGGGGATAGTTGGGG